>JAJJWW010001545.1:0-104747 GCA_023531295.1 Papaver armeniacum | reverse complement strand
GCACATGCCAAAAAAATGGTGTTTGGCATGCCGGGTGGCATGCCAAACCATTTGCGCCACTATGGGGAAACCGCGGGCGATCGAATCCCTAGCGAGAGATATTGACAATATCGCCAGCGATAAAGTCAATATCGCTCGATAAAAATAATAACGCTGGCCGGTACAATGGTTATCGCCAAGTAGTTGATACAAAACGACTAGTTCCCATGGTTCCTATATATACGTCATTTTACCTCGGCGTAAAACTCACACTCGCTTCTAAAGATATTACTCCTTTATTCTCAATTTTAAGCTTCACAATGTCGAGATCCAATGAAGAAAGGGATATTATTATGAATATGTTCGAGTTCTGACAAGAAAGTTATCGTATGAGGTTGCAAGAAATTGACGAAGAGGAAGGCAAGATGAGAATCGATCGAAACTATGATGCTTGTACATACGGGTCAAATACCAAGAGTTCCAGAGCTCAAAGAAGTATTATCAAGAAGATATACGTATCGAGGAGGGAATTTTACCATCGAAGCTCATGCACGATTATTTTCTTCCCAATTGTGTGTACTCGATCGAGATTTTCAAGGTCGATTCGCATGCCTCGTCATCCGGTGAAAAAGATTATTGAAGAGCTTTGTCGAGTAGAACCTCAATTCAATTATCGGTTTGATGCACTTTGAATATTAGAGGTCATAGTCCCAACAAAAAGTTACTTCGGCTTTAAGGATTCTAGGTTATGGCACTCCAAATGGATGCGAATGATGAGTACCTTCGTATGGGTAAAACAACTTCTTACACTTACCTTTCATTGTTACGTGAAGTAATGATTAATCATTTTGGTCCAACATATTTACGAAAACCAACCGACGAAGATGTTAGACAAATATTAAGGGAGAATGAGGAAAGGGGATTCCCGGGAATGCTAGGTAGTCTCGATTGTATGCATTGGGTATGGCATGGATGCCTGTTTATTGGGCTGGTCAATATAAAGGTCATTATCCAAAACCAACGATTATCCTAGAAGCTCTTGCTTCTTACGATTATTGGATATGGCACGCTTTTTTTTGGTCTTAGGGTTCACAAAATGATATTAATGTTTTGCACAAGTCGCCTCTGTTTGAAGATTTGAAGTATGGAATTTCTCCATCTGTCCGCGTTTCATGATCAACGGCCATCGGTACACTCATGGCTATTATCTTGCGGATGGTATCTACCCAAAATGGTCCACCTTGGTTCAATGCTACCGTCGACCTCCTGTGGTGCATTGGGCCGTTCATCTGGATATTTTAACGATGCCCAAATGGCACCGAGGAAGGATGTGGAACGCGCTTTTGGAATTTTGAAGAGGAAGTTCGCTATCATTTGTGGCCCATATCGTGGGTTGAGTCCTCGTGAAATGCACAAGACTATGCTCACTTGCATAATTCTTCATAACATGGTAATTCGAAACCAGGCGTGATTCGGATTGGATTAACTATGATGATGAAGATTTGGGCGGAGATTCGACACGAAAGAGGCCTCCTGCAAGGAATTATGGTCAAATGACTAACTACATTGAACCGTAATCTTTGTATGACCCGGTTAAGAGATGATCGAGATTGAATCTTTGGGCGAGCATGGAAGATGATTTTATGTATTTTCTTAATGTTTTAGCTTCGATTTAAGTTATGTTATGTATTGTTATTTTCTAATTAATAAGCTTCAACATTTCATTTCAAACTAATATTAATTGGAATGCACAACATATCAAATTAAAACTTAAACTAGAACATTAAAACTTAAACTCGCCATTAAACTAGTTAGAAACTAGTACATTAATCATTTAGAGGAATTATTTCATCAAACTCATCATCGGTTCCATCATCATCATCTTCTTCATCACGGTTGTTAGTAAATCCACTTGCTTTTCAATCTGTGCTTGAATCTGTCAAATTCGATTTGCCATACATGTTTTTGTTGGGCGTTCATAATTGAGGTGTTAGCTTGAAGAATGTTATGCTTGTCATAGTCAAACTGGAATTTTTCTTGAGAAAGACGACTTTTCTTACTCTCCGGTTTTGAATTTTCCTTTGAATGGATCTTTCCTTCGCGATGGTCTTTTGATAATCCATAAACTCCACCATGTTAAATCTACGGAACTCCCTCCTTCTTGAGCTAATTTTCTAGCCGGTTTTGCCTTATTCCTCCTGGAAGTTTTCCTTAGTATTACCATCAATATAATTATTGAAAACTACGTTGGAATTTGAGCTTGTAGGGGTATCTGGTAAAGAATTTGATGGACCTTGTGAAAATGGTGAAGAATTTGGTGTTGAGGAGAGAAGAATTATATGGTGACTTTTCGGGTACTATTTGATTATTTGCTAAGTAATCGGGATTATATTTGTTCAAACCCTTCAAAATATGATAACAACTTTCGAAAGCAAACCTGTTTACCATGTTTTCGTTGCCAATCTGTACGAACCTCTCTTTCAAAATCAACATCGGTCGACCACTTTCCTTTCCTTTTCTCTTGGCTTGCATTATCAATGCAACATAAGCGACTACTTCAGGTTGATTACAATGAAGTGTTACGACAATCCTTTTGCATCACGACCATTGATGTTCATGGTTTGTTCTTCATATTTTTGAAATATATTATCCCACATGGTGTTACCATGTTGGTGTGCACCACCGATACAATCTTGGGTAAAAAAACATAATTACGACAAATACATTCATCTTCTATCATGGTGTATTTTGCACCACGGACTCGATTCTTCTTACCTTTGCCTTTGCCTTGAGTTTGTGCTTGTGAATCCATTTTACAAGAAAATATAATTGTAGAGGAGTTGTGATAGTTTTAGATTTGAAAAGATTGAGAAATTAAGAAATTCTAGAGAGTTTTAGAATTTTGGTGTGAGTTGATATGAGTTTGAAATCGGTATTTATAGAGGGGGAAATTGTAGCCGTTAGATGAAGATGCGGTCGGCGATTATCATAGTATCGGCGATAGATTGACCGTCATTGTCGAGTGACTTGACCATCGAACGATTCTTTGACCATCGAGCGACCGAGACTCTATCGCTCGTTGGAAACTTCGTCGTGTATGCCTATATGCCAGAAATAACATATTGGCATATGAGTTTGGCAGTTTGTCATACCCATAGTGAGTGCATATATGCCAAATACCATGTTTTGGTATGTGCATAGGAAGAGGCCTAAGAGGAGGTAATTGTGAATAGCTTTCAGTCTACAACAAGAGGAGGAAATTTTGAACAATCACAAAACTGCTTCATTCTTCAACTTTATTTCTTCCCCTGTAGACACGTTCCTTGTAAAGGTTCATGGAAAAGTTGGCCTATATGGTTATCTATAAAAAACAAAAAGTTGACCTACATGTTTGGTCAAAGATATGTTTATAAGAATATAAAAAAGAAAAGTTGACCTACATGATTTGGGCAAAGATATGTTTAAGCCACAGAGTTGGTAAATTAGCTTGGTGCGTGCTATATTTGCAATCACATTTGAGAAAGATGTAGAATCCATGTACACATGCTATGAGCTTTCTACAAGGCTCATTTAACTTTTTTTTTTTTTTTTTTTTTTTGGCTAATTGGTTTCCAGCTCAATGACTCACCAACAGGGATTGGTTTCAGTTGTTTGATATTCTGCATGCCTAATGGCCTTTTATCATTCACGGATTCTTATGTTCTTTCTTGAGCAAGATAAAGGTAGGATGATGAAGCATAGAGGTAGCATCTCAACTTTTTTTAACACCCTAAACGGCAAAAAACAACTAGCAATCCACTACTGCTCAAATTCAAGAGGTTTGTTTGTTCCAACAACTTGTATAAACACGTCTAGTCTAGATACCAAAAGTTAATAAGGTTCATCTCTCGGAAGCAAAATTTTGTAACCAAATGGTACCCTAGTTTCGAAACTTGGGAGGAATTTCGTTTCCAAACTTGTGTAAACATGCCTAGCTCCTACCTGAGCATATGAAGAAATACGAACACACTAAAACCAGGCCCAGACCTTATTAATTACTAAAACTTACTAGTGTTTAGATGTCTGCTGCTGCATTGATCACCAGATTACACAACTTTCGCAACAACTAACAATTAAGGTAAAAGTTACCAGACATGAAATTAGATTTAGGATGAAATTAGACATGAAATTAGATTTAGGAACTAAACTTTAGGATAAACAATTATTCCACTTCTGTTCATGGTTCAACAGAATCCAAATGATGAGTGCCTTAGATGTGCAGGGAGGTTTGTTAATCAACTTGTATAAACATGTTAGATACCAAGGTTATTATAATGTTCATCATCGAAAGCGTAATTTTGTTACCCAATGGTTCTCTGGTGTCGAAACTTGTGCATTATTTTGTTACAAAATGGTGAAACGTGCTTCCTGATCTGACGAAGTTGGAGCAGTAGAAACATGATTTCTAACATAACTCGTTACAAAGCCTAAATCTTTTAACACATCTAAAGACATGTGAATTCTAGTTTGGGCCTTCTAATTTTTAAAGCATTCATGACTCGTTACATAACAGGAATGGTGCATCAATCCATTATGTTTCTCATTCACAAATCTCTATCCCAATCCCCCACATTCCTTTTTTCATGAACTATGACCAAAATATTTCTCCCAAATGCCAAGCAAATTCAAATTCAGATTCACAATGCCATTGGGACCTCAATTTCCAAGTAGTACTACAAGACTAATCCACTACATCTTTGTTTTCCTACTCTGTTTAAGCTTCTAGTTGCAAATTCAAAAGGGGAAAACTATTTTCAAGTGGTAAAATCAAACATGGATGTCAACATTATGGAATAGCAATCAAAATTCAATGCAACCAATTGAAACAATAAAACCCCCAAATCAGAATCAACAAAAATTAAACAAACCAACAAGGACCATTATAAAAAAGATCTCAATTCAAAGTTGATAGATCAGCGAAAGTGATTTCAAATTCAGTACCCAAAACACCCATTTGCATCAACAAAAGTTAGAACCCAGCAATCATGATATGAGAAGTCATTAAGCATAAACCCCTAGTACTACATAAAACCCCTAACAAAAGTTATACCTCCATAAACCCCTTTTCCAATAACCAGTTAAAACCCCTGAATCAGTTTACTGTTAAGATTAATAGATTTTCAAGAAAACACTACTCCCCCTGATAAGCCCAAGCATTATCAGCCCTAACTTCAGCCTCTTGCTCAGGAGTATAATCATTTTCAATTCGAAGATAATCCCTTACCTGATCAGGAGTCATCTTCATCATCTTCCGAGCAACAACTTCACAAGTAAGATTCATCAAATTCTTTATAGCCAAATAATTACCAGCAAAAATCAAGTCAAAAATCATCTGATCAGACTCTATCCCCTTGATAAATTCCGTATCAAAGTTCATCAAATCATCAGCAGCCTTCTCAAACTCTTCTTTCTCGAGGTTTTTCGCAGCAGGTCCATAGAGAAACTCCATAGCAGGAGCATGTCTCTTCAAAAACACAATCACTTTCTCCAAAACTTCACTGGTAATATTTGGTATTGGAATTGGAACCTCGTTACCATCACAACCATCTTCAATTATATGTTTGAGTGTCTTAGATATCATAAGGATTGATTCTTCCACTTCAAATTCTTTGTCATCAGCACTCTTCAAAATAATCATCCTCTTCTTTTCAGTTGATGATGATGATGATGGAGATCCAGATTCATTTTCAGATTTTTCAGCAGACCCAGACACTACTACTTCTTCTACTTCAGATTTGTCTTCTTTGATACTCTCAGTGATCTTCAAATTCTTCATTTTCTCTGATGATGTGGGGGATGTTGAAGATGAAGCAGCAGCCATTGGGAATGAGAAAGTTGAAAGATAAAATAAAATAAAACCCTAGAAATGAATGAGGGCGTTGAAGACTAGTCTCCTCTCACAAAACCCTATCTATGGCTACGAGTGATGTGATTGAATGAGGGATATAAGGACATCTTGCTTTTCAGGGATGATGTGATGTCCTTAGCTGCTGTCATACCGTGTATAGCAAGTTTGCAGAGAGATTCAGATTTTCAGTGTCTTTATTATCTATTTGATGTGTTAGTGTTACCCAATGTAAAGCGATAACAGTCACATGAGCTGTTTTCTAATGGGGAAAATTAGGCGCAAGCCCAAAAAAAATATTCTCATTGTCAGGTCCACAATTAATTTTCAGTTCCGTGACACCCATAATTATCTGAAATTATTAAAAATGTCGGCATGACGGATATGCATCAGCATGACGGGTTATGCATCAGGGGTATAATTGGCAACGCAACTTGAATATAACATGTCTAAAAATCCACGCCTTGGAATTTTACAAATTTTTTATCGTTGGAAATATTTTTAAGAGAGCTACGCAACGAGTACAAACAAGAATATCAAAATTTTGTTTTTCACTAAAAAATCGGAGGTGATCATCATTTTAGGCAAAATTTTCGAAAACTTGATACATAACCATTATGCAGCCACCAAGAAAGATGCATAACACATTCTAGACGCATAACGAATTATGCAACCATTTTCTCCACTGCATAACAAATTATGCATTTGGATAACAAAGTTATGCATCTATAACAAGTTATGTAACCATTGTTTTGGTTGATTTTATTGCGTACATAAAAAAATTGATGCATAATGCAGTATGCATCCACATTTACGGATGCATATCAGGTTATGCATCTATTTTCTCGATGCATAAAAGATTTGCAACAATTTTCTCGATGCATAATGCATTATGCAGTCATATTTTCGGATGCATGACAGGTTATGCATCCATTTTCTTGACTGCATAGCTATTATTGTAGGTGCACGACAAGTTATGCATCCTTTTTTTTTGTTGGTCTCAATACTAATAAAAAAGTAGCTGCATGCATAACGTGTTATGCAACCATTCTCTGGACTGCATAACAAGTTATGTAAAAAAAATGGCTGCATAACTTGTCATGCACCTACAATATTAACTGCATAACGTGTTATGCAACCATTTTCGGGACTGCATAACAAGTTATACAACAACTTTTGTAGATGCATAGCATTTTATGCAATCATTTTCATTGCTATATAGCAGTCTATACAACCATTTTTATAGGTGCATAATTCACCACTAGAAGCAAATATATTTGAAGAATCCTTCAATCATAAAAAAAAAAAATGACAAGTATTATATGAATAATTGGAAAATACACGAGCTTTATCATTTTATTAAGAGATTCATGAAAATCACACAAAAGAAATAAAAATTGGAATTTGATACTAAACGTGATGACCAGGTGAATTGACCATAATGCTACTCTCCTACTTATGTAAAGAGTAAACAAGAAGCACAATGTGCGTATGTGATGTCGCCAGTCCCACCACCACTACTGACTGAATATATCCAAGTCCATAACAAAACTTTATACTCCAGTACTTCCATTAGTACCCCAATCCCATCTGGCCATCACCCTCCATATTCCTTTTTGGTTTAAAATCACACAAAACGTACGTCGGATCTGTCGACTGTAACAGAGACAACATATATAAGAAAAGGTCCAACAGAATTTAAATTTGTAAGGAAAGTTTAAAAAAAGGTGCAGATAGTCAAAAAATGTAGACAGTATATGAGCGTGATTCTGCTCTTTCAACTATATGAATTGCAGATACGTACAAGAGATACCGGCGATGCAGTAAACAAGAACAAAGATCATGCCACCAACACCCCATGCAATACGCCGACGCCGACACCGTCACAATCATCACCGCCAGCAATTTGGCTTTTGTAACCGATAATATTGGAAACTATAATGTAAAGAAACAAAAGAGTAGCAAAAAATCAGCAAAAAAATTACCATTTCGTTAATTCTTCAATGCCCAAAAATGGTTCCCGTGGTGGACTGTGATAATATTTTGTTGCATACCCTGCCTTATGGCTTAGTTCTATATCTGTCCCCATACTCTCTGGCTAATTAAGATGGAGAAATTCACTAGAGAGAAAATAGACGTAGCTTAGGTTTGTTTTCTATGCTCTGTTTGATGAGATTAATGAATAATGAGGAAGAGTACAAAAATGAAAACCAACTCCTAGCTGCAGTTTAGAAGAAAGTCCAGGACATATCCCTAAACCTGAGTGGTATAAATGAAAACCCATTTCCTTTCAGCTAGAATGATAAGAAATACGGGTCAAGTCTCCTTTCCACCTCTTTTATGCTTTGCCTGAAAGTTCTATGAAGAAGATGAAGAACACAATATGTCAAGCATGAATAGATCTAACGAAAAATCCAAATCGAACCAGATGGAACAAAAAATCAGAAACGAACCTGGAAACTCATCTAGAAATTGCATAGCTCCTTCCACGGTGAATATCTCGGATAATCTTCAAAAACCCTAAGAAAATCAACAAACAGAAAAACAGATCTAAGTAATCTAAAATCTAAAATCAAAGTCGGACATAAAGAAAAAATATTAGAGTGATATTCTAAAACAACAAAACGCAGAGTAATTTCCCTTGCATCAGCCGGTTCTAATTTGAGAATAAAATCCCCTTGCATCATTCGCCTTCAATTCCGTCTCCAATTATTTTCCTTTGATATGTAAACGGTGGTGACGATGACAACGATGGAAATGGAAATCTTTGTGTGTCTGTTCAGCGAGAGAAGATCGAAGAACAATGGCTTTTTAATTTTGAAGGAAATTTTCGCCTTCAGTTAGTTTGGAAAGAAGAAAAACGAAAACACAATTGCTCAAAAATATGGACCTGTGTATAATTATATCACCGAAAATGGGTGCGCGCCTGAAGATTGCTGGGCGTGGGTTTCACAGTGGAAAAAATCTGAAAAATGGGTTTGTCTGTAGTTTTCACTTTCTAATGTAAGTATGTAACCATTGATATCAAAGATTATTTGCACAAGTATTGTATGGGTCTCTACTCTGTAGGCATGAAAATAGTTTGATAAATCTGGCATCTTGTTCAACAAGGGCATTCAAGGTCGTGTTATGAATCAGCTATTTAATATTCTCAATATTCATATTCGTAACCTGAAAAGTATTTAGGTATGAAAAGACGAGGGTGCCCAAATATACCTCAATCTAAAACTTTTCCACCTATAAGTCCTTTCTCCGAAAGTGATTGTCTGTGGACTGAGTCGAGACAATACAACTAATCGGTTCACACTTTGTGTGATCGTCTATGGATACGAGATCGAGATAATACGACAACAAGATAACTTGTGTGATTGACTATGGATACAAGATCGAGACAATACAACAACGAAGTATGTTTACTTGATAATAGGTTCGGACTTAACCAAAGAGATTGCTATCAAGTAAATAGGAATTAACGTTTGTGTATTTTACTTCTAATTATAATAAAAACAATTATAATTGCGGAAATAAAAAGTAAAAAACACAGCAAGATTTTGTTAACGAGGAAACCGCAAATGCAGAAAAACCCCAGGACCTTGTCCAGAATTGAATACTCTCAGGATTAAGCCGCTATAAAAAAACTGAACCAACTTCATATAGTTGAGACCAAGCAACTAAACCTATAGTTCACCTAGTTCCGTTTGTATCCCTGCGCCTCCAACTTGCAATAAGTCACGCACTTGGAACAATTCCTTTGGTTCCTATTCCAAATAGTAAAGGGACAACAAATATGTTCGGTAACAACTCTTTTCAAAACAATCTAAAGATCCCCATCGAAACTTCGATCTAGTTTGAGTGAATCTTATATCAGAAGAAAAGATTCGCAAGCATAAACAAACTAGGTGCAATCAAAGTTCAACAACCGTTAGTCAATAAAATCAATCGAAAACTAATAATAAACTGCAATTATCTAGTTTCCCACCAACGGTACTCGCAAGAAGTCTTTAAAACGAGCGATCGTAAGAGATTTCGCCTAATTATGGTACTTTCCTCTCCGAATAGACGTCTCCACCAGTAACAACACAACAAGGTAGTTTTGCTGGCTCCAAGGATTAGTTTGCTCGAAATGCAAACTTCAATATTTATAGACCAAGGAAGTTTGGACACCAAGGAATTTCCAAAACCGAAAATATTCTCAAGATATGCAATATATTTCCAAATTCGGTTTCCATAATTCCTGGAAATGCTTTGTCCAAATATTGACCGAAATCTCAATATAAAATCTCCAATTATGCATTTTAATTGATGGAAATTAAAAGCATATAAAACTAAAAACCTTAATTAAATGATTCTCAATTTATTTCGATCCGGGGTTCTCCTTTAGCTATTAAGGAATATCTTTGAACAATAAAAGATAAGCGTTACTGCACATGTTCAAAGTATGTCGACATCTTTACTTTGTAAATCCTTTTTCATATTTACAATCTTGGAACCGATTTTCCACACTTCCAAACAAGTTTATAATTGGTTCATCTGACTTCCAAGAACTATGTGATTGATTATCCTATCAAATCACCAACCATGGGTTTCACGGTTCTACCAAAACAAGTTTTAGTTCTACCTCCATGTGGGTACTAGGATCAACCACACTAGATTTCCAAAATTTGGTTGACTAGGTACTAGGATCGGATACCACATATTTATGGTATCTAACTTGTATTCGGTTGCACAAGTCATAGGATCGGTTACTAATATCTAAGACTTGTTGTACCTCTTACAAGGATCGATTCCTCTTTGCTTGTGATCGGTTGCACCTCTTACTAGGATCGGTTCCCCAATGTCAAGAGTTGGTCATACCAATTACAACAAGTCGACCATCTCAGGTGATTACTTAAGATTGGTTTCACTAATAAAAGTCATACCAATAAAAAAGTCAGGCCTTGTGAATAGTTTTACCAAGATACATAAACAAGTTATGAGCGGTTATACTAAACACACATATTGGTAATCCAAAGATTTGTAATGATTAACAATACCAATAAGCCTATCGATTTCCCTTTAGATTCATAAAACAAGTTTATGAATTGTACTTCCTTTAAACGAATGTCAAACATTATTTCCTAGGACAAAATCTTCACCCATACCCATACATAATCACAATAGCATTCATATGATTATGTCGATGTCTTATATACGAAGTTCAAAAGATAGACATTATACTTCGTATTGTAATTCCTTAATATTATGTCTAACTAGAGTATAATCATTTACAGCTTCGCAGTTATGTTTTCAATATGCATGACTTGAAAGATATGTTAGGGAATGAAACAGTTCAAGTCAAATATTACTAACCTCAAGTGAAAGAATGATGTCGTCGTTGTAGCTCCTTACTTCTTTTTCACATTCTTCAAGTCTTAACGTAATACTTGTAATGTCTCATATCCTAATACTTTCAAGCTACCTTATACGAAGTTGACTCTAGTAAATAATCAAGCGACTCTTTAAATAAGTTTTGATTCACTAAAATATGACAACCAAACTTGACATACCAATGCTTGGTGGGTTCAACCGAGCTATGCTCTAACAAGGTACCCCTATCTCTTTTCAAAAATTCAAAGTTCAAAGTTCAGACACATATGAGTATTGTTTAGTATGTTGATGCCAGGATTTTCTCTCGGTTTCACAACTTCTCTCACGGGTCTCTAGAAATACTCTCGTAAAACATGTGGGCTAAGGCATATCTCTTTTCCAAATGGCTACTTTCAAATCCCAAAAGACCATAATAGAAGGTGAAAAAGCGGGGGTCTAACAACCACACCCAATATTTCTCTTTGCAATCTGTATGGACAAACTCTAATATACTTTTGAGATAATCAACTAAACAGTCAGACTCAATCTCAAGAAAAGTATATCCAAGAGTTCGCATCTCAATTTCTCAATTCAATCTGCAATCAAACAAATGAGAATTTACAAGCCCGATTGAATATAAGAGAAATAACTTGATTCCCAATTTCAACATCACAATAACCTGTATACATTCAATCCATAAATGCCGTTGTTGACATTATAATAACAAAGGTAATACTCCCCCTAAAGGTAACATAGGTAGATTTTCAATCCGCATGTCTTTGTTATTAATTCCCTTTGTAGTCCATATAACTACAAGTATCAATATGATATGCTACTCCCCCTTAGTCTATGTTTTACTCTTTCGTTAGATATAATGTATAAGCACCAATGTCCTTTCCTTAGTGATACCAAATTACTTGTTTACTCCATATATTTCTCCCCCTTTTTGTCAAAAAATGACAAAGGTACGAGCAAATAAAAGACAAACCGAAAGGATCTTACAAATCTCAAAAGACTTGCAACCTATAAGAGTTAAGCACGAGGGTTTCACACACCATTTTTGATAACCAATATCAAAACCGAAAATACAAAGTAATTTTACTTTGATATGTTACCAAGGAAACAATTGCCCGAAGCAATTTTCCCTAATAGTTTAGCAAATCAAAAATCGACTAAGCACCTTAGTTCCTTTGCTAAACCGATTACACAATACAATTGCTTGTTCGATAAGACCAAAATAAAGATCAGAATTAACTCTATTTTTCTCATCAGGTTCTAATTATTCAAACAATAACTTAGACCTTTCACTTTTAACAAGACAAGTACTAGGTTAGTTAACTAGCATTTCTTGTTAAGGCATTCGATTAGACTTGAATAATCGAAACCTCCGCTTTGATAAGTCTAACTAAGATCAGAATTAACTTAGTTTCTCTCATCCGGAATCGGATTGGACTACAAAATTCATCCTGAAAACCTTTTGTTAAGCCATAAACAATTCATACAAACCAAATAAATCAATTTGCATAATTATTTACCTCAACCGGAAGTAATTGAAACAACATAGACATTAAAGTACCGCAATTGCACCAAAATTTTGTAAGCCTAAACAATTGATACCAAACAATAAAGCAAGATAACAATAATTTTTCTTAACCGGAAACAATTGAGTCACACACACATCCATACACAAAAAATGGAATAAAACATCAATTGTACCGAATTTTTGTTAAGCAAAAGCAATAAAATTATGCAATAAAATTAGGCTTTTGTTAAACAGGAAAACGATTAACTAACAAATTCGTTACCTCAAATTCCACATCCTCTTCTCCCCTTAAGATATGTCATTAAGCACCAGTCCAAGATAGAACTCTCCCCCATTGTGTTGTCATCCTCTCGCAAGACAAAAGAACAACAACAAAAACCAACCTTTACAACAGAAAGGTTGAAAACCGGTTTTAACTAATGCAATGCAAAAGTTTTTTTTGATAATAAACTAATGCAATGCAAAAGTTGAAACCCCGAAACACATATGCTTTTATGCTAAACCAAACTATTCAACATATTGTGACTTTTTTACATATTAGTTTCAATCAGAACCCCTTATGATCCTTTGATAAAGCCTACCAACATGGGCTAAAACTTAATCCTGCTAAACCAAAAATTCACCCAAACCATAAGGGTTCTCACATTATGAGATCGAAAATTAAGGTTATGAAAACCGAAATCAAACATCCCTTAAACATACATAGCAATAAGATAAAGCATTCAAGCACAGGCTATGTAAACGAAAAACTATCACAAGAAAAATTATAAACTAATAATTTTATTCATAAATAAGATAGTTTTATTCATAATAGACCTTATACAATTTATTGAAAGAATTCAAAAACTGATGTCTATTTCTCTTGATTAAGTATTACAGCAAATAACTTAATCTCTAGTGGTGCTCTTATTTTTCACTGAGGTTTCTTCAATGTTCAAACTTTTGAAGCATGTCTCAAGAGACTTGTCTGCCACCACTTCTTGTTTCTCAAGTTTTTCAACTTGAACTTCATATCAACAAGATCAACTTTTGTTTCCTCAATCTTTTCTTTGAGCCAATCTTGATTTCAAACCGTCATTATGAGGTTGGTTCTCAGTTCTTCAAAACCATGGATATAGTCAATCATACTATCAGAACGAATCCACTTGGTTTCGGTTGGATTTTGTAAATTGTAAGCCAATAGACATGACTCATCTTGTGATCCAACGGAACTATCATAATCATAATCAGACATGATTTTGATATGATTTTCTTCTTCCTTTCTGTATTGATTCCTTGACAATCCTTAACCTTTTGAGCATCCCTCTTATTAAGCTTTGTGACACTACGATTTATTGGAGGCATGCTCGGTTATTTAAATAGGGATTGATCAGAGTTTCAGAATACACGCAGGAGATAGTTTCTCTTTAAGAAGAGACAACTCTCGGACCGAAAATATCAGGAAATTCCGAAAATTTTAAAAGAATATATCTATTTCCTTTGTCCGAACTTCTCATGCTGCAAGGTTTATTAAAATTCAAAAATTCTAAATAAAACCTATTTTTGGAAGATCATGATAAACATGAACAATTTTTTAGACAGACATGGATTCGCAGTCATCCATAAAGTGTCACAAATTTTTCTGAAAAACAAACACAAAAAAATGTGCTCTCATTTTATTGTGCTTTTCTCATCCATAATTAAGAGCACGGAAGAGTAAGCTTTTTCTAGCTTACAGCGAGTATCAGAAACATAGTTCATGTTTTTCCTTGGGAATTTCTGCCCAAAATATTTTCTCCCAAAATAATGATGTTTTCTAACTCTCGAGATATGATCATGTGGAGAAGATGTACTGATGTGAGAATTTTCAGAGATAGATAAATCTCTCTTAATTACAATCAATGAGATTTTCATACGATTTTATCATTCTAAGGATTCCTTATGATGCACATCAGCATAATTATCGAAACAATTATGGGAAATTCCTGATTGTTTCCTTTGGAATAGATTGTCTCTTTCCCTTTCTTCTGGAATCGTTCTTCATCAAAACAATAATTGTTTCGATATGGGTGAGGAGGAACCTTTTTCCATAGGCGACTATCAACTCTTTCTTCTGATTCTTTTGAGTTGATCTTATCGGGTAGTGGTAGATTATGTCTTTCTACTGAGGAATGGTCTTTCAGTTTTTAAAGAAAAGAAACTTCTTTAATATTTTTACCATCGTATTTTGAAGAAGTATAAGTTTCCTATCAAGTGACTAAAAGTTGTATTCCTTAAGATCACGTTCACGGAATCAGTTCAAAGTTTTCTTTGGAAAAGATTTCGTCTGATCATCACTAGATGTAGAAGATGGTTTCTCATCCTCTTCTGACTTGATGTAGTTAGGCAAACTACCATCATCTTGACCTGTTTCAGATGTGACTAAACCAGTTTTATCACACTCTGTAAAAGTCGAGCAAGGACTTTTAGTTTCCTCATTATCAGAAGAAATCACAACGGCATCATTAGTCAGAATCATAGGACGTGTCTCTTTATCTTGAGTAAGAGATTTACCAAGAGCTTCTAATTTAACAGTGAGATCCATATTCTCTTTGGCTAGAATATTCAGTTGAATGTCTTCATCTCTAATCTCATGTTTAAGAAGATTTGACTCTGCCTTTAATATCAACATCTTTGTAGACAGAGATTTTATAGGCTTTAGGAGTTTTACCAACTCTTTATCAACGTCTTCTTTTCCATCAGAGAAGGAAACAGATGTTTTCGTAACTCCTGGATCATGAGTTAACGAAGTAGTAACATCTTCAACATTTGAGTATTCATACTCTTGCATAACGTTAACTGAATCAGACATAGATTCAATTTCTTATAGGTTGGATCGCACCAAACATAAATTGTTAGATCTTTTCGTGTTTCCCTGCTCTGGTACCAATTGAAAAGACGAGGGTACCCAAATATACCTCAATCTAAAACTTTTCCACCTATAAGTCCTTTCTCCGAAAGTGATTGTCTATGGACTGAGTGGAGACAATACAACTAATCGGTTCACACTTCGTGTGATCGTCTATGGATACGAGATCGAGAAAATACGACAACAAGATAACTTGTGTGATTGACTATGTATACAAGATCGAGACAATACAAAAACGAAGTATGTTTACTTGATAATAGGTTCGTACTTAACCAAACACAATAGGATTGCTATCAAGTAAATATGAATTAACGTTTGTGCATTTTACTTCTAATTATAATTGTGGAAATAGAAAAGTAAAAGACATAGCAAGATTTTGTTAACGAGGAAACCGCAAATGTAGAAAAACCCCGGGACCTTGTCCAGAATTGAATACTCTCGGGATTAAGCCGTTATACAAAATCTAAACCAACTTCGTATAGTTGAGACCAAGCAACTAAACCTATAGTTCACCTAGTTCCGTCTGTATCCCTGCGCCTCCAACTTACAATAAGTCACGCACTTGGAACAATTCCTTTGGTTCGTATTCCAAATAGTAAAGGAACAACAAATCTGTTAGGTAACAACTCTTTTCAAACAAGTGATATGAGTTTGACAAAAGTCTCTTCCGTTTATCCCAATAAACTCCTTTGTCCGGTCCTTAGATCTATCTTTTCAACAACTACCAAAGTAATTGTTAAGACTATACAATCAATACTTTGAATCACAAAGAAACGTATTGATGCCGATCTACTCAACTAATCAATCAATATTATCACAAAGATAAACTGATTATAGTTAGATCCCCAGCCGATCAAGTTTTGTGCACACCAAAGATTATGAACCCAAATCAGAAATCTTTTTCGTCTTCAAATCTTCTTAGATCTTCAATAAACACCTGCACACAATCAACTTGAATCTCTTGTGATCAATCACACACAGAACGGAGTCTGTTAACAATGGATTATCACAAGACGTCTTTAGATCTACAAACAATCTAAAGATCCCCTCCGAAACTTCGATCTAGTTTGAGTGAATCTTATATCGAGAAGAGAAGATTCTCAATCATAAACACACTAGGTGCAATCAAAGTTCAACAACTGTTAGTCAATCAAATCAATCGAAAAATAATAATAAACTGCATTTATCTAGTTTCCCACCAACGGTACTCGTAGAGCTTCCCAATCCCAAAGAAGTCTATAAAACGAGCGGTCGTAAGAGATTTCGCCTAATTAGCGTAATTTCCTCTCCGAATAGACGGCTCCACCAGTAACAACACAACAAAGCAGTTTTGCTGGCTCTGAGAATTAGTTTGCTCGAAATGAAAACTTCAATATTTATAGACCAAGGAATTTCCAAAACCGAAAATATTCTCAAGATATGCAATATATTTCCAAATTCGGTTTCCATAATTCCTGGAAATGCTTTGTCCAAATATTGACCGAAATCTCAGTAGAAAATCTCCAATTAGTAAATGCACATTACCAATTTTTATTTTCTAAAGATATGCATTTTAATTGCTGGAAATTAAAAGCATATAAAACTAAAAACCTTAATTAAAAGATTCCTTGGTGTCCAAACTTCCTTGGTCTATAAATATTGAAGTTTGCATGGCTTGGGGGTCTTACCTTTCGCTACTTTAGGGGAACTTGGTGAGGATACTTTGTGTTTTTTCAAACGTCTAAAGAATTATTTTTTAATTAGTAATGACTCTAGTAGTGGTTTTGGTAGTTTTATTTTTCATAGACTATGAACTGCTATTCAAAAGGGTGTTGGTGCCCAGCTTGTTGCTAGGTTGCCAACCAAAAACTTTGTATGAATATTTATAAATGAAAAATAAAATATAATGTTAAAGATTCTCAATTTATTTCGATCCGGGATTCTCCTTTAGCTAATAAGGAATATCTTTGAACAATAAAAGATAAGCGTTACTGCACATGTTCAAAGTATGTCGACATCTTTACTTTGTAAATCCTTTTTCATATTTACAATCTTGGAACCGATTTGTCACACTTCCAAACAAGTTTAGAATTGGTTCATCTGACTTCCAAGAACTATGTGATTGATTATCCTATCAAATCACCAATCATGGGTTTCACGGTTCTACCAAAACAAGTTTCGGTTCTACCACCATGTGGGTACTAGGATCAGTCACACTAGCTTTCCAAAATTTGGTTAACTAGGTACTAGAATTGGTTACCACATATTTATGGTATCTAACTTGTATTCGGTTGCACAAGTGATAGGATCGGTTACCAATATATAAGACTTGTTGTATTTCTTACTAGGATTAATTCCCCTTTGCTTGTGATCGGTTGCACCTCTTACTAGGATCGGTTCCCCAATGTCTAGAGTTGGAATTACAACAAATCTATCATACCATATCAGGTGATTACTTAAGATCGGTTTCACTAATAAAAGTCATACCAATACAAAAGTCAAGCCTTGTGAATAGTTTTACCAAGATACATAAACAAGTTATGAGCGGTTATACTAAACACGCATATTGGTAATCCAAAGATTTGCAATGAATAACAATATCAATAAGCCTAGCGATTTCCCTTTCGATTCATAAAATAAGTTTATGAATTGTACTTCCTTTAAACTAATGTAAAACATTGTTTCCTAGGACGAAATCTTCACTCATACCCATACATAATCACAATAGCATTATATTCATACGATTATGTCGATGTCTTATATACGAAGTTCAAAAGATAGACGTTATACTTCGTATTTTAATTCCTTAATACTATGTCTAACTAGAGTATAATCATTCACAGCTTCGCAGTTATGTTTTCAATATGCACGACTTGAAAGATACGCTAGGAAATGAAAAATTTCAAGTTAAATATTACTAACCTCAAGTGGAAGGATGATGTCGTAGTTGTAGCTCCTTACTTCTTCACATTCTTCAAGTCTTCACGTAATACTTGTAATGTCTCATATCCTAATACTTTCAAGCTACCTTATACGAAGTTGACTCTAGTAAATAATCAAGCGACTCTTTAAATAAGTTTTGGTTTACTAAAATATGACAACCAAACTTGACATACCAATGCTTGGTGGGTTCAATCGAGCTATGCTCTAACAAGGTACCCCTATCTCTTTTCAAAAATTTAAAGTTCAAAGTTCAGACACATATGAGTATTCTTTAGTATGTTGATGCCAAGATTTTCTCTCGGTTTCACAACTTCTCTCACGGATCTCTAGAAATACTCTCGTAAAACATGTGGGCTAAGGCATATCTCTTTTCGAAATGGCTGCTTTCAAATCCCAAAAGACCATAATAGGAGGTGAAAAAGCGGGTGTCTAACAACCACACCCAATATTTCTCTTTGCAATCTATATGGACAAACTCCAATATACTTTTGAGATAATCAACTAGATAGTCAGACTCAATCTCAAGAAAAGTATATCGAAGAGTTCGTATCTCAATTTCTCAATTCAATCGGCAATTAAACAAATGAGAATTTGCTAGACCGATTGAATATAAGAGAAATAACTTGAACGGTACTATTGATGGTGGTTTTTAGTTTAGGGCGAAAATTGTAAAAGTTTATCTACCTGAACCGACATCGGAAGTAATAGACCTTTATATGTCTATATTCCGCAAGGAATTTGAAGAATATATCAAAATCTGATGAGTGCCTATGCCGCTATTCATATTGTATTGAAACTCAAGCTCCTAGATAAATTGTTCACTAGTATAGAGCCTAACTAGTATTTAAGCTCCTAGTTGCATCATTCACTAATGAAATGGAGCCATTTAAAAGTGTTGAGTGCGTAAGCCTCTTCGCTCATATATGTATTGAGAAATTCAATATATTTATGTGTATAAAATTTACTCAGAATGGTGCATGTAGAAACAATCCCAAATATTCTATAAATTTTATCTTGCTCCAACATTATTCACTAATGCATGGCCTGCCTAGTGTTTTCCTATGTTATGTTCCCCAGCGAACTCTCAATATTGGCATGACATGACGATTAAATGTTCGCTCACAACACAGTAGCATGAATCTTCCTAAGTGTCAGTATTGAGACCTGCATGAAAACACTCACATAGGCTACACCACCCTCGGACAAAGAGATCAGCGAGTTCGCACACCTTTTAATTAAAAGTTGGCACGATCGAACGCGTTTAAATTCCTTAAAGAAAATCTGGACTGTTCATATCAGTCTCAAAAAATAATCACGGCCACACGCGATTTAACAAATTTAGACTACTCCTAGCAGAACTAGGAAATCACCATAGTGACCACCGGCGGGCCCACTAATGCCCTAGTCAATCGAATCCTATTTTGCTCATTCACAAGCGCTTCAAATGCGGACCCAACATGGGTGTTCGCGCAGTAAAAACAAGCTCAAACGAGTTGAGACCGACAAAAACGGTCTCAAAACGCATCACATTCGTCCAACTTAGCCGGCCTAGTTGGACGGCTTACATCACATCTTGAACGATCAAAGAAGCGCTCACATGTTCATTGGCGGCCCAACATCTCCCTTGGTCGAGTTGCCTGCAACAAATCTATAGGGCGCTCAACCGTTTGCCCAAACTCGAGCAAACACGCTGTGTTCAAAACCCTAATTTGGGTCGCGGCAGTATACAACTGTCGCAAATCGATCGTGTCTGTCCAACTTAGCTAGCCTAATTGGACGGCTTAGATCGCTTTTCAGACGATCAAGGAGGTGCTAATGTGTTCACCACCGGCCCAATATTATCCCCGACCAATCGACTTGCTCATGGGAAGTCAATGGCACACCAAATCGTTCGATTGAACTAGGGTGTACGCGGCTGCTTTGAAACCCTAATTGATGTTTGCGGCAACATCTTACTGACGCAAATAGATCACGACCATCCACCTTCGCCAGCCTAATCGAGAGGTATAGATCTGATTTAGGGCGGTCCTGAAGATGTTAGTGTATTCACTGTCGACCCACCTCTACACATGGTCGACCGGCCTGTTCGTACTAAGGCTCGATATCCCGGAACGATTGCCCAAAGAAGGGTTGGCCATGCGGCTTCAAAACCTAAAATATAATCAGCGGCAGTGTTCAACTGCCGCAAGTCATCTTGTCCGACCAACTTCGCTAGCTTGGTCGGATGGTTTAGAATAGGTTCTATATGGCCAAGAGGTTGACGCCATGATCACCGGCCACTCCTCCTCCACAAGCAGTGATCGACCAAGTGATGACTTTTCCACACAGCCCTCAAACGATCACCCAAAGGTGGCCGGACATGCTACCTCTTTAAGATGCTCAATCCGCGACTCATTCGATCGAGCTCAAAAACAGCGATGCTTCTAGCACATCGATTATTTTCAGCTGCTTATTCGAAAGCGATACTTTATATACATCGATAATTTATTTGACCTAAAAGCACTATGTGCTGCTTTCAGCGATGAGTCCCACGACTCGGCCCACTTACTCGAGACATCAAACATGTCACAAACTGGGGGATGCTCACTGGGGTATTGGTCTAGCGGTTTACAGCGAGTGGCGTGCAATGCGCCCATTACGAGAACGTGTCAGGAAAGGATGAACGGTTAACAACGATGAGAGTAGTGGGTGAAGGCGTGACCACATGATGATCACCACCTCTTGCATAACCCCACTACTCCACTAATTAATCTTCTCCACTTCCTACGAGATCAGGGTGGTGCTCAAATGAGTTGTATAAAAAGGTTTTCAACCTATTTCGACAACGAGGGAACACAAGTGTTATCAACACAAGTAATCAGAAACCATTTTCTGATACAAGTCATAAAACAGCCACACCTTCATAATCTCAAACACCTTCTCCGCTTCCCTCCCTAAGATCAACCCTTCTCCTTCACCTTGTGACCGAATTGAATCTGGAGCGACCATTTCTTGGTTTAGGCCAGAGTCTTACAGATTGATCTTTCAAATCTAAAAGTACTCCCGTGGAGTGTATTTGTTTAGGGTTTGAATTTGTTTCTCATCAACACACCCCAAATTACCAAAAACCGCAGAATCAGTTTTTACCCTCAAACATGTATCAAAGACCAATATTAAGGGATCAATCAATTTCAATCAACAACCAAAGGTTGGATTTACCAATTGATCGACTCAACACACAACCTGTGATATTTCAATTATATAACAAAATATAATGCGGAAAACAAATAACACAGACACCGAAGTTTTGTTAACGAGGAAACCGCAAATGCAGAAAATCACGGGACCTAGTCCAGATTTGAACACCACACTGTATTAAGCCACTACAGACACTAGCCTACTACCAAGCTAACTTCGGTATGGAATGTATTTGAGCCCTAATCAATCTCACAATGATCAAGGTACAGTCGCGTTCCTTACGCCTCTTGAACCACGCCGGATTCTGCGCACTTGATTCCCTTAGTGTCTCACCCACAACTAAGAGTTGCTACGACCCAAAGTCAAAGAATTGATAAACAAATCTGTATCACACAAAAAAGTCCATTGAATAGATAAATCTGTCTCCCATAGATATACCTACGAGTTTTGTTCCTTCTTTTGATAAATCAAGGTGAACAGGAACCAATTGATATACCCTGAGACTTATATTCCCTGAGAACATCCTAGAAATATCAATCACCTCACAATAATCTTAATCGATTAACGAAACAAGATATTGTGGAATCACAAACGATGAGACGAAGATGTTTGTGACTACTTTTCAATCTTGTCTATCGGAGAATAAATCTCGAGCAAATCTTAAAGAATATAGTTATCAATAACGATAGAAAATAGCAAGATCGGAACACGTAGCTACAGGGAAATAGTTGTGTCTGGCTTCACAATCCCAATGAAGTCTTTAAGTCGTTAACCTACAGGGTTTTAGAAAAACCTAAGGTTAAAGGAGAATCGACTCTAGTCGCAACTAGTATCACACAGGAGGTGTGGGGATTAGGTTTCCCTTGCTTTAGAGTTCTCCTTTATATAGTCTCCAAATCAGGGTTTGCAATCAATGCTACCTTCGTAATAAAGCATTCAATTATTCATCGTTAGATGAAAACCTGATTAGATACAAGCTAATATCTTTCAACCCTTAGATCGAACTTATCTTGTTATACACAAATGAAATGTACCAACATTTAGATAAAGGTAATCGTACCTAAACGTGTACACTTAGTTGGTTCAACAATAGTTAACCAATGGTTAGCCATATGAGCACTTTCATATCAACCTTATTCATCTTTATCATAACTAGTTCAAATAACTCAAATAAAACTAGTTAGAGAGTTGTTCAATTGTTTATATTGTCATAGAAGTATACAAGACACAATTGAAGCAAAATCAATTTTGATTCAATCGAATCATCTCATGAACATTATAGCCACGGTTTGCAAAAGATTGCATTCATTAATATATAAATGTATTAATTCATGAACAAACCGATTTTAGAATGTAACCTACTTAAGTATGCAAACATGTACGCATACCTAAGTAGCCGGACTGGGTTTGGTCACCTTTCAAACTCCAGCAGAAATTCACGGTAATTATACTTCCTCCAGTACGCGTACGTGTACGCATACTTATCTCCCGGACTTCCATCAACTAACCAGTACGCGTACATGTACGCATACTATGGTTCCTGGTTTTGGACTTTACACAAATGTGAATACACACTATGTTTATATCCAATCATGGTTACATGTTCTAAACTGTCATTTCAATCATTGAAACATTCTTGGAAGACGACAATAGCTGTCTCACACAAACTATTAGCTTCAAAGCAATTTTCAAGTGATCGAATGATCAATACGAAACATTCCGAGTCTACATCAAATGACTGTCTCACACAAATCATGTAAGATGTTACAAGGTGATTTTCACATGATCATATTTTGACTTGCGTCAAGAATAAAAGATGAACTTGGTTAAAGCGGAAGCTTACCAACACATGTTTCGAGAAATAGATAAGCGAGATAAACTCGGCTCGAAATACCAAATGTGTATAATTGAAGTCTATATAGCAATACGACTTTTTATATCAAATAAGAGATAGCTAGATAGAATTTTGAGTGATAGATGAGTTCAAGTCTCCACATACCTTTTTGTTGATGAAGTTCCACAAGTTCCCTTGAGTAGTTCTTCGTCTTCATTCGATAAACGCCGTGGAGTCTAAAGTTATACTACACTTACTATCCTAATCCGAGACTTATCTATAAGTAGACTAGAAATCAAGACTTATAGTTTTGGCAACTAAACTTGACAAACAAGATTGAGATATCAACACTTGCGAGTTTGACCGAGCAGTGCTCTAACAATCTCCCCCTTTGTCAATTTTAGTGAAAAAACTATCAATACATATGGATTATAAAATAAATAAACTTTGTAGCGTCTCATCCAAATACTTGATCTCCTTGGTTCTTCAACATTACTCGAAATCTTCGTCACTTCCAAGTACTCCAATGATTCCAAATGTGTTCAACTCAGCATCATCGTTGTTGAAGATGTGTAGCTATAACAATGAGAAAATAATAGCTCTCAATCATTGTTATACAGTGTCATAGTTTTATTACACAACATCAAAGTTCAATTGTATCACAAATTTGACAACAATACTATGGTGATATGTATCACTCCCCCTTAGTCAATACTTCATCTCACATTAAAACCACTCCCCCTTACATAATGATCCGTAAACCATATGTATTTGTAATGTGAACTACACATTAATCCTTCCCCTTTTTGTCAATATAAATTGGCAAAGGTACGAAAACTAGTGGGGTCCTAATGAAATTTTCATAGAGATACTTCATGACCAAAAGAGAACAACATATCAACTTTTTTATATGCAATCATATAGACAAAGCTAAATGCATCCATCAAGGAGTTTCTAAAGATACAAGATAACCCATATAATATTCAACAGTCGCACTCCCCACAAAGATATGGCAATTAAGCACAAGTTCAAAAAGAACTCTCCCCCATAAAATGTTATTCCCGAAAGAACAACAAGAGCGACCTTACTTTCACAATAAAAGAAGGATTTAAACGAATACTTTGATACCGAATAGAATTGTTATCTATGTAGAAACAAATATGAAATTGAAACAACACTACACTAGCGTTGGAAGCATTGATTTCCCAAAAGATATTAATGAGTTCAGGGGCAAAAGGCTAGAGAACTAATGAACCAAAACAACACCTATAGACTGCCGTAAGTGTTGAAACGTAGCAGTGTCTAAAGGTTTGGTGAGGATATCAGCCAATTGTTGTTCTGAAGGCATAAATTCCATACTGATGATACCATTTTCATAGAGATCTCTAATAAAATGATACCTTATATCAATGTGCTTATTTCTTGAGTGCTCAACAGGATTCTCAGTGATGCGAATCGCACTTGAGTAATCACAAAAGATCTTCATTATTCCAATGTCAATTCCATAATCAGCAAGCATTTTATCATCCATAGAAGTTGAGTACAACACGATCCTGCAGCAATGTATTCTGCTTCACATGTAGACATGGATTGTGATTTTTGCTTCTTGTTGTGCCAAGCCACAAGATTTAACCCAACATAGTAAAATCCCCCAGAAGTACTTTTTCTGTCTTCCACACATCGTGCCCAATCAGCATCTTAATAGGCAGTAAGATCAGTGTTAGTATCAAAAGTATAGGATAGACCATACCCGCTAGTATGTTGAATATATGGTATGATCCTCTTCTCAGATGCAAGATGAGATTCCTTCGGATTAGCCTGAAATCTAGCACAACAACCAATACTAAATGCAATATCAGGTCTAGTAGCTGTAAAATATAAAAGTCTACCAATGATAGATCGATAAAGTTTTTGATCCACATTTACTCCTCTCTCATCTCTATGTAATTTACCAGTGGTGGGAATAGGTGTCAGTTTTGGAGTTGACTTATCCAGACCAAACCTTGAGACAAGATCCTTAGCATATTTTTCTTGAGATAAGTAAATTCCATCCTTATGTTACTGAATTTGTAATCCTAAAAAGAACTTTAATTCACCAACATTGCTCATTTCAAATTCTTTGCCAAGAGAGACTTGAAAATCTTTTGCAAATTTCTCAGAAGTTGAACCATAGATGATATCATCTACATAGACTTGAGCAATGAGAATATCTTTCCCACTCCATTTGGTAAACAAGGTTTTATCAGCTCCGCCTCTCAAAAAACCTTTCCTAAGAATATAAGTAGTTAGCTTTTCGAACCAGGCACAAGGTGCTTGTGTTAGAGCACTGCTCGGTCGAACTCGCAAGCGTTGCTATCTCAAGATTGTTTGTCAAGTTTAGTTGCCAAAACTATAAGTCTTGATTTCTAGTCTACTTATAGCTAAGTCTCGGACTAGGATAGTAAGTGTAGTTGAGCTCTAGACTCCACGGCGTTCATCATGCAAAGACGAAGAACTACCTCAAGGAACTGGTGGAACTTCATCGACAAAAAGGTATGTGGAGACTTGAACTTATCTATCACTCAAAAATCTATATATTCTATCTCCTATCTTGAGACAAAAGTCGTATTGCTATATAGACTTCGATTATACACATTTGCTATTTCGAGCCGAGTTTATCTTGCTTATCTATTTCTCGAAATATGTGTTGGTAAGCTTTCGCTTTGGCCAAGTTCATCTTTACTAGTGACGAAAGTCATGTTGATTATTTCAATAACTTGAATATCGCTTTGACGAAAAATAGTTTGTGAATAACAACTATATAACGTCCTCTAAGAAAGTTAAATGATTGAAATGAGAGTTTAGAATATATAACCATGTTTGGATATAAACATTTTATGTGAATTCATACTTGTGTAAGTCCAAAATCCTTGAACCAAAGTATGCGTACTTTACTGGTTTAGGATGACCGCAGCTAAGTCCGCGTACTTGTATGCGTAATTTCGGAAGTTCACATCCCGTGAATTTCTGCTGGAGTTTGTGAACTGAAAACAAGCTCAGTCCGGGTACTTAAGTATGCGTCCAGGTATGCGTACTTAAGTGGGTTATTTTCTAAAAACTGTTTATTCGGGAACTAAGACATTTATAAATTAAGGAATGCAATCTTTGCAAACCGTGGCTATAATGTTCATGAATCGATTCGAATTAATCAAAACTATTTTTGTGTCTTGTATACTTCTATGAGATCTAAGCAATTGAACAACTCTCTAACTAGTTCATTTGAGTAATTTGAACTAGTTATGGTGAATATGAATAAGGTTGATATGAAAGTGCTCATATGGCTAACCATTGGTAAACTACTGTTAAACCAACTAAGTTTACACGTTTAGGTACGGTTACTCAAACCTAAATGAAGTTATATTTCATGTGTGTATAACAAGCTAAGTTCTATCTAATGGTTGAAAGATATTAGCTTGAATCTTATCAGGTTTTCATCTAACGATGAATATTGAATGCTTTGTTACCATGGTAACTTAGATTGCAAACCCTGATTTGGAGACTATATAAAGGAGAACTCTAGAAACTAGGAAACCTAATCCCCACACCTCTTGTGTGATACTAGTTGTATAAGCTAGAGTCGATTCTCCTTTAACCTTAGGTTTCTATCGAGACCCTGTAGGTTAACGACTTGAAGACTTCATTGGATTGTGAAGCCAGACCCAACTATTTTCTATGTAGTTGCGTGATATGATCTTGCTGTTTCTATCGTGTTGAGTACAATTGTAAAATTGGCTCGAGATTAATTTCTCCGATAGGCAAGATAGAAAAGTAGTCACAAACATCTTCGTCTCATCGTTTGTGATTCCACAATATCTTGTTTCGCTAGTCGATTAAGATTATTGTGAGGTGATTGATATTTATAGGTTGTTCTTCGGGAATATAAGTCCGGTATATCAATTGGTTCTTGTTCACATTGAGTTATCAAAAGACGAAACAAAACTCGTAGGTATTTATGTGGGAGACAGATTTATCTATTCCTATAGAATTTTCTGTGTGAGACAGATTTGTTTATTAAAGTCTTCGACTTTGGGTCGTAGATACTCTTTGTTGTGGGTGAGATCAGCTAAGGGAATCAAGTGCGTAGTATCCTGCTAGGATCAGAGATGTAAGGAGCGCAACTGTACCTTGGATCAGTGTGAGATTGATTGGGGTTCAACTACAGTCTAGACCGAAGTTAGTTTGTAGTAGGCTAGTGTTTGTAGCGTCTTAATAGAGCGTGGTTTTCAATCTGGACTAGGTCCCGGGGTTTTTCTGCATTTGCGGTTTCCTCATTAACAAAACTTCTGGTGTCTGTGTTATTTCTTTTCCGCATTATATTTTGTTATATAATTGAAATATCACAGGTTGTGCGTTGAATCGATCAATTGGTAAATCCAACCTTTGGTTGTTGATTGAAATTGATTGATCCTTGAACATTGGTCTTTGGTATCGTTCAAGTTTATTTCTCTTACATTCAATCGGGCTCACAAATTATTATTTGTTTGATTGCGGATTAAATTGAGAGATTGAGATATAATTCTTTGATATACTTTTCTTAAGATTGAGTCTGACTGTCTAGTTGATTCTCTTGAAAGTATATTGTAGTTAGTCCATACAGATTTCTAAACGAAATATTGGGTGAGGTTGTTGTACACCCACTTTTCTAGCTTATTTTAAACCATATAATGCCTTTTTAAGCTTAAGGACATGATATGGGAAATCATGATTTTCAAAACCCTTAGGTTGAGCGACATAGACCTCTTCCTTTAAATTTTCGTTTAGGAACGCGGATTTTATGTCCATTTGAAACAGCTTAACCTTAAGAAAACAAGCATGAGCTAATAACAACCGAATGGACTCAAGGCGTGCCACAAGAGCAAAGGCTTCGTCAAATTCGATACCTTCGATCTATGAATATCCTTGAGCGACAAGTTTGGCTTTATTTCTGAAAATTATTCCAAATTCATCAGACTTATTCTTGAATATCCATTTGGTACCAACAATATTGATATTAGAGGGACAAGGTACTAATTCCCATACATCTTGTATATGAAATTGATTTAACTCTTCATGCATTGCATTCACCCAAAAGGGATCTCTAAGAGCTTCATCAATATTTCTTGGTTCTACTTGTGAAAGATAACAACCAAAATTGCAAATATTTTGAAGTTGTCCTCTTGTCTTAGCAGTAGAATCTCTTCCTCCAATAATACTGTTGGGATCATGATTCCTTTGAACCCAGAGGTGTCGTGGAGGGGCACGTTCTTGTTCAACAGAGTAGCTTTGATCATTGCTCTTATCCTCGTCACTAGAAATATCGATATCGATGCCTTGGGACGACTTCAACCGATTCTAGGATTTCTTTGACTTTCTCAATTGTCTCAGTTGGAGGCAATTCAACAGGAGGATTGTCATGATGAAAATTGCTTATATTATCAATGATAACATTAGCAGATTCCATCATAACTTGGGTTCTGAGATTGAAAACTCGAAAACCACGACTATCAGAAGCATAGCCAAGGAAGATACCTTCATCACTTTTAGTATCAAATTTCCCTCTCTGTTCTCGGTCTTTTACTGAACACTCTGAGATAGTGTAAGTTGGGTTTCCTACCGTACCACAACTCATAAGGAGTGTTTAGGGTTTTAGACCGTAGGTAGACACGGTTGATCAAATAACATGTTATGAAAACAGCTTCTCCCCAAAACCTTAAAGGTAAGTTTTTTTTTTATGGAGCATTACCCTGGCCATTTCCTGAATGTTCCTATTCTTTCTCTTTGCAACTCCATTAGCTTGAGGAGTAATGGGTGGTGAGTATTGTTGAATAATCCCCAGTTTGTCACAAAATTCAAACACCTTAGTGTCCTTGAATTCAATTCCACGGTCGCTTCTAATTTTCTTTAGTTTGCGACCTTGTTCATTTTGGATTCTATTAACAATAATCTTGAATTCATCAAGGTTTCATTCTTATGAGTTAGAAATGCTACCCAAGTGAATCTGGTGTAATCATCTACCATAACTAAAGCATACTTCTTACCAGCAACCGTAGGATGTTGAATAGGTCCAAAGAGATCCATATGAATTAAATCAAGTGGAGCTTTAGTGAGAATATCTCGAGATGATTTATGCTGAACTTTCGTTTGTTTACCCTTTTGACATGCACCACATACACCACCAATATTTGCATTGATTTTGGGAACGCCTCTAACAAGTTCTTTGTTAATGATCTTAGTTAGAAAACGAAAATTGATGTGACCAAAACGCTCATGCCAAAGATGTGTAGATTCCACCTTAGTCAAATTGTAACAGTTACTAAACTAAGTATCAAGAAGATAACAGTTATTTTTACCACGAGTTCCCTAAAAAATTACTTTTCCAGTTTTGTCTACAATGTCACATCCATTCGCATTGAAGACAACTCTATGGCCTTTATCACAGATTTGACTAATAGAAAGAAGGTTTGCAGTCATACCTTTAACCTAAACTACATCATGGATTTCAGGAACGCCAGGAAGTTTGATCGTCCCATTCTTGATTATGTAGCAATAACTCTCATCTCCGAATGTTACCGGACATCCTTCAAAGTCTCTTGAGTTTACAAACCACGAGAGATCACCAGTCATATGTCAGCTACATCCACTATCAAGAAACCATTGAAAGGGCGATGTTGATTTTAAAGCAAAAGCTCCCATACTAACATTACTATCCCGTTTAGGATTTCTTGTTAGTTTTGTACACCTTTCTAGAGAAGTAAAGATTTGTTCAGCTTTCTTATGAAGATTACTCGCAACCTTTAAACTTTTCTGGAAAGATATACATGTATGTTGAAAATGATTGTAAGAGTCATAGAACATACATGGACCAACATCTTTAATCTTGTTTGAGTAGTTCTGACTAAGGGTGCACAGGAACCGAGCCGAAAAACCAGACCTTGCCGGAACCGGTGGAACCGTACATGTTTTTATACCGAATCGAGGAAGGGGGTATAGGTACCGGTCCAAAAACTGTGAACCGGCCTCTAGGGGGTACAGGTACACGACCCTATTCATATCCCGTACCGTCCCATCCCGTTTGTACCGAATAATACTGACCATTAGATTTAGGGATTTAATCTGATGGTGGTATATATAGAAATAAGGTCAGAAGAATAGATGGGTTTCTCATTTTCTTTTTCCTCCTTCTTTGCGGCTCCTCTTTCTCTGATAGAATGGAATGGATAAATACAGGTGGTGATGATGTTGATAGTAATACAGGAGATGCAAAGATTCAATTGAGTTGGTAATTGGTTAGTTGTGAGTATCCGTGGCTCTGGTGGTGTGGTAATGAAGTACAAAGAACTAGGTTGATGTTTCTGTCACTGCAGAAGTTATGGGCTTGCTGTGATTGGAGATAAAGAATTTATGGTAGTTGTTGTTGCCAGCGAGAAATGAAGAAGAGTAGGGATTGTTGAATGCCTAGAGAGCTGCAGTGATGGGTTGAGCTAGAACTGCAGTTTAAGGTGGTTTAATGACAGTGGTCTAGAGAGTGTGTTGCAGTTGATGGCTGTAGCAGTACATGACAAGAGGAGCTGAAGTTGTTGTGTGACTCTGAATTGGTGGTAATGAGATGATATGATATGTATGAACTGATGATTGTGAGTCATTTCAGGAATTCAGATTGTTTACGGTGAATAGAAGCTAATAAGAGATGGGCTATGCACTTGAATTCAAGCAGAGCTGCTTAACAGACCAAAAATTTGTCTGAAAATCGACGAGAAAAATATGTCCAGAATTCGACAAAGTACCGATCGATACCTGAACCGTCCACAGTGCACTACTTGTCCCGAATGGTACCGGAACAGGAAGAGGTATAGGTACCGGTCCAAAAACTAAGAACCGAGACTACGGAGGTACAAGTACTCGGCCTCGGCAAGAACCGAGCCGAACCGTACCGTGTGCACCCTTAGTTCTGACCCCCATCAAGTTTCACAAAGCCTAAACCTCGTTTATCACCTGACTTGGGACCATTCTTCAGACAAGAAATGGAGGAGTTATTCAAATCCATTGAAGGAACTTTGACAGACTTCAAATCCTTATACATTGAAATTTCTACAACAAGATCAGAGTTGATCCGGATTTGTTCATCCAATTTTTTCTGGAGAATAACAAGAGTTTCGAACTTTCTCTAAGATCAGAATTAAATCCTGGTGAAGCGTTTACAGAGAGTTTATTGTCCATAGAGTCAGATCGCTACAAACACGGACTTATGAGGCCTTAAACGTGTTTGCCAGCTCTGATACCAATTGAAAAAGCGGGGGTCTAACAACCACACCCAATATTTCGCTTCGCAATATGTATGGACAAACTCCAATATAATTTTGAGAAAATCAACTAGACAGTTAGACTCAATCTCAAGAAAAGTATATCCAAGAGTTCGTATCTCAATTTCTCAATTCAAGCCCGATTGAATATAAGAGAAATAACTTGAACGGTACCAAAGACCAATGTTCAAAGATCAATCAATTTCAATCAACAACCAAAGGTTGGATTTACCAATTGATCGATTCAACACACAACCTATGATATTTCAATTATATAACAAAATATAATGCGAAAAAGAAATAACACAGACACCAGAAGTTTTGTTAACGAGGAAACCGCAAATGCAGAAAATCACGGGACCTAGTCCAAATTTGAACACCACACTGTATTAAGCCACTACAGACACTAGCTCCCGGACTTCCATCAACCAACCAGTACGCGTACGGGTACGCATACTATGGTTCCCAGTTTTGGACTTTACACAAATGTGAATACACACTATGTTTATATCCAATCGTGGTTACATGTTCTGAACTCTCATTTTAATCATTGAAACATTCTTGGAAGACGACAATAGTTGTCTCACACAAAATATTAGCTTCAAAGCAATTTTCAAGTGATCGAATGATCAATACGAAATACTCTTACACAAATCATGTAAGATGTTACAAGGCGATTTTCACATGATCATCTTTTGACTTGCGTCAAGAATAAAAAATGAACTTGGTTAAAGAGAAAGATTACCAACACATATTTCGAGAAATAGATAAGCGAGATAAACTCGGCTCGAAATACCAAATGTGTATAATTGAAGTCTATATAAAAATGCGACTTTTTGTCTTAAATAGGAGATATAGTATATAGACTTTTGAGTGATATATGAGTTCAAGTATCCACATACCTTTTTGTTGATGAAGTTCCACAAGTTCACTTGAGTAGTTCTTCGTCTTCATTCGATGAACGTCATGGAGTCTAAAGCTCAACTACACTTACTATCCTAATCCGAGACTTAGCTATAAGTAGACTAGAAATCAAGACTTATAGTTTTGGCAACTAAACTTGACAAACAAGCTTGAGATAACAACGCTTACGAGTTCGACCGAGCAAAGCTCTAACATGAAGATTGACACTCACCTCTATAAATTCTGGTGGCGTGAAATCCTTGATTCTAAGGAGAAAAAATTATATCTGCTAGGTTGGGACATTTTATGTTCTCCCAAGTCTGAAGGTGGATTTAGTTTTCGCAAAGTTGAGTTGAAAAACTTGGCCATGATAGATAGAAATGCTTGAAAGTTAATTAAATTCTGATTTCCTTCTTGGATTTGTTTTAAAGTCTAAACAGTTACCTAATTCGATTTCGTTAATGCTAAATGTCCTAAAACTTGTTCTTAGATATGGAGATGTATGTTCAGCATAAAGGAATTGATTAAACCTTTTGTTTTATGGATTATGAGAGATGGTCAGTTTATTGACTCGTGGTGTGACAACCGGATTCCCTCTCTAGGGTCTGCTACTCCTTATCCTCTTGTTTCTATTAATCCTAGTCTCAAAGTCTCTTATTTTATTATAGGACACTAGATTCTGGAATTACAGTAGTTTAAAGACTCACTTTGAAAATGCTTTTGTTGAAGATTGTTGTTATTCCCTTAAACATGGTTTATACTCCATGTAGGAGGGCTTCAGATCTTTCAAATAATATGAGATATGGTTCTAAATTTGCTTATTTGGATCTTAGAGGTGTTTGAAAGAGTATCTGGGAACTTAAAGTTCCTCTTCCTATTCAAACTTTCCTTTGGAAAGATATCAAAATGGTATCTCTATAAGAGTGATCCTTAGCACTAGAATGCCTATTCTTTATACAAAAGAAAAAAAAAATGTACTATTCTTATTAGTCACCAAGCCTGTGTAACAAGTAAAACTGATATTATTAAGTGAATTAGAGTGTGTTGAATTTGCCGAGCCACGAGCAGACGAAGAGTTACAACTTGTGGTTCCAAGTTTACTCATTAGCCATCATTTCAATACAAAAATAAAAACTAAACCTTTATTTTAATTTTATTTATTTTTTAAATTTAAATTTGACTATATGGATTTAAAGCTTGTGAAAAAGATTACTAGATGTTGAAGTATGATTTCAAATTTTTATTTTAGTCAGTTTTTTTTTTCTACAATATTTTAGCTTGTTAATTAATGAGTGTTTGTTGCTGGTGAGGATATTTCCTTTAAAAACTGAGGATTTTAATTTGGTTGTGCACCGTTCCAGTGTCTTTATACAGAAGAACTATATTCACTCTTGTAAGTATAGCTTGCAAAAAATAGAAAACGACATCCTTCTCCAACCTAACACAAAACTTGATACTTATAGTGCTACACTCCTACCCAGGAATTATTTTTAGGTCCATCCATGACACTACTTCAACTAAATTTGTACCAGAAAGAGAGTGTCCAAGATGAAGTAGTCTTTACTCCCACAGTGGCATATTTTAAAATCAATTAATTTAAGAGGAAACTAAAGTAGCTCCCCGCAGATATTACTCTAAGTAGTCTTTACAAGATTTTGTCTAAGATATTAGCCTAAAGAACTAAGAAGGCCATTCTTCCATTTTATCTGACTTTCAAGGTGCATTTGTGCATGAGAGGCAAATAAATGATGGAATACTTGTGGTTGCAGAATTAATTGGCTCATGATGCGAGCTAATAAGACTAGCATTGTCTGCAAGGTAGAATTCTGAAAAGTGGTTTGACAATATTAACTGGAACTGTCTTGATATGGTTACAGACACTTGGTTTTGGTCTACTATTGAGAAGATGGATTCAATGGTGCATTTCTTATGTCAGTTCTTTATTCTCTTCAATGAAGAAGTAATTGAAATGTTTAGAAGTTTGAAAGGTGTTAGACAGGAAAATCTCGTCTTCCTTTTTTTGTGCATAATGATTGTGGAAATTCTATCCTTAATGATCAAGAAGGCTCTGTTAATTCAAAACAACAACAAAAGAAATATTGATTAATCATATGCGATTTGCAAATGATTTGATTGTTTTCCTTAATAATTCGGAAATGCAGGTCACTGATCTGAGGAATATTCTCTTTTCCTTTGAACTTGTTTTTGAGGTTAAGGGTTAACTTTAGAAAAAGTGTGGTAATGGGTATTGTTGGTAACCATAATGGTGTTATATGTGATACTGTGTTTGGATATTAGGTTACCAACTTTTCTATTAATTATCTTGACATCCCTTTGGGTTGCAAGACCAAGTGCAAGACTGTATAAGATGTCATAATTCATAGATGTCAGTAGAGATTGAGCACATGTAATATGTATAAGGTCAAAGACTCATCATGATAAATAGTGTTTTGGCTAGTGTATATATTAGGAAATTTTTCCAATATACACCCATTTGATAACCTGTTTACAAAACTACACCCGTTTTTTTTGGTTATTTCCAAAATACACCCAATATCTATTAAACCGTTAAAGTCCCACTTTGTTGAGATCTAGCCATTCATCTGTCAAAACTGATTAACGACTGAGATTTATTTAGACTGCAAAATTACTGCTTTACCCTAACTGAGAAACAAAATGGGACAAAAGAACCAAAATAGCATTTTTTTTATTTTTCGTTTCTTCTCTGTATTTCTGTTGCTGCTCTCGTCTCAAGAGAAAATTAGAGAATTCGGGATTGGGTTTTTGTTGCAAAATCGACGATTTCCTGAACTCGAAGAAGAATCTAATAAGTTCAAGACGTGATGAAGAAAAAACCAGAGAAGGACAAGATAAAGAGGTAGGGTGTTCCTGAACTGAAACCCTAATTACCCTAATTGATGAATCCATCTGATGATTTTTGGTTGTTAATTTGTTTCTATTTTTTTTCAGCGTTTTGAACCCTAATTTTTTTATTTGATTTGGGTTTTTTGTTATTTTTTCATGATTTGGTTGATTTAGATGTAATTTTGGATGTGGGATTTATTGAAATAATCTGTTTATGATGATTTTGTAGTCATGGGTTGTCTTAATATGTACAATAAAAGTTTCAATTTCGATATATGAACTTAATATAAAATTGTCATGATGTTTTGATTATGAATTCTATTGTTGTCAAAGGGAAAATTTAAGTATGAAATTGGAATGGGTTTGTGAATTAGTTTGTAGAGATGGTAGTGGTCTTTAGTCTGAATCACACCTTTAATATGTTTGAGTTTTGGTTGCAATAAGAAAGTTTCATCCTAAATTGATGAATGTTTTTGTTACCCTCACCTCACCAGTATGTGAGGTTATCATATTTAGATTTCTTGCCGGTAAGTGTATTGAATAGGAATTGCATGATAGATTTCTTCTTTTGGTATTCTTTGTGTGAGCTTTATTGAAGGCAGTCAGCTTCATCGTATGTTTTGTGAGTGTGTGTAAGATCTTGTTATTGCTGGTGCTGCTGTTACATTTATTTGATGATGATTGAAGCTAGGTCAGGTGTAATTCTTCTTGGGACAGTGAACATCTCATTGATATTATTAAGATTTTATTACTTTTGTTATGCGGATGGGGTTGTGTGATGTTTTTCGATTAGAATGCTACATTTGAGAATGTTACAGCTCCTTTACTGTTGGTTGGCATTGACCTTGTTCACCTCTGCATTCTATTGTTCTCCTATGTCTGTCCTGCTACAACTATTTCTCATAATTCAGTCTTGGTACCTCTTTTCCCTGCATCAACTATTACTGATCCTGCTATAAGTGTTGATGTGGTAGATTGTGTGTTATGTGTATTACGGGGATATAAGTGTTGATGAAGTTAACATAAAACATGGAGCTAATGGTGGCAAATCTGATGAACATGAAGTTAATGAACAACAAGCAGGTTATTATGGAAGATCCGATGAAGAGGATGTTAATGAACAACAGGGACAGGGACCAGGTAATGATGTCAAATCCTGTAAAGAACCTCACCTAGATGCATACCATGGACATAATGTTGGTGTGCTAATGGATGCAACAACACTAGATGCGCAAAATGGCTTAGTACCATTAGGGATTATGGTTTGCTGGAGTGAGACAATAGAGAATTGGACCCTATTTCTCCAACACTTGACAAATTGATTTTGTATATGTTTATATTTTGACAAAGTTCGGATCTGTTTCTTATTGGCTTGTTATTTTTCTGAGTCGACTAGGTTATTCAGTTGAACTCGACCGAGTTTGCCCCATAAGGGTTATTCAGACTTTTTCATGTGTTGACAGCTGTACAATAACTGTACACATAACGGCAGTTAGCCATTTTATTCAAAAAACGGACGGAATTATTGTAACGGGTGTATTTTAGAAATATTATAAAAAACGGGTGTATTTTAGAAAACATATTATCAAATGGGTATATATTAGAAAAAGCCCCTATATATTATTTGTCAATGTTTCAAATGTCAGTTTTTGTCACGTAGGGAAATGAGCGAATAATGCGCAGTTTCCTTTGGAGATCTTTTGCCTCAAACAAGAAAACAAGTTGGCTATCTTGGAAAAATACAACTTTGCCTAAAGCTAGAGGTAGAATTGGTATCAAGAAGTTGAAATTGGTGAATAGATGTCAATATTATAAATGGAGTTGGAGGTATGGGGGGGAGAAACAGGCGTCGTGGAGAAAGATGGTTCATGAAAAATTCGGTGGTGACATGAATTCTTTCTTCCTCCTAGTCAGTTGGTTCTAGTTTATGGGCAAGCATTCTTAAGGCTCGGCAATATGTCAAAGATAATACTTCTATTCTAATCCAAAATGGTCAAAGAATTCAGTTTTGAGTTGATAAGTGGATATGCTCTCCTAATTTCAAAGATAACTTTCCAGGTATTTATAAAATCTCTTAGACAAAAATAACTAATGTAAAAGAGATGTTATCTGATTATGGAGCTTGAAATTTTAACTTTAGAAAAAACCTAAATGAACATGAATTGGAGGAGGTTGCAAGCTTATTACAGGTGCTTGGTGAGGTAACTAATTTCGTTGGCAATGTTGTGAATGAAGATACAAGAAAATGGGCCTGACTTGACTTTTTAGTAGCAAATTGCTACACTTCTTTGGATTTGGATGGGTCCTTGTCTTCCCTCGTAAAAATGTATGAAACTTTTGGATTCCATTAAAAGTGTCATTTCTTGTTTGGAATCTTTGTCATAATGGTGTTCATGCCTTGGATATTATCCCAAGAGTTGGCAAAGTTGAGTCTAGTATGTGTAAGGGCGGAGCAAGGGTCGACTAACCCCGGCTGTAGCCCCCAAAAATTCTAGATAACTGCACAAAGACCTTTTTTTTTCCTGGCCAGATTGTGGTATACCTTGGGGTATACCCAATTTTAAGTGGACATGTGCCCGTACTAAGGGGAGGTCAAATATGGTTGAAGTTACAATACTACCCTTGCCCTTTATAATTCTATTACCCTAATCAGTTTTTTTATTTTCATTTCATCTTCCTTCTTCTCTTCTTCTTTTCTGCCATAACCACACCGGCTCCCCCCCCCACCACCACCACCACCACCACCACCAAAACTCGTCGATTAATTCGTTAACATCATCGATTCGAAAACTCCGAGTAATCTTCATCAATGGAACCACCACGGCGGAAGGGAACTCGTATGAAAGACGCTAATAGAAAACCCAATGAGTATAACCCTGGAATTGCAAGTTTGGTTCAAAAGAAAGTGAATAAAAAAAACCGTCGAAGAAGAAGAGATTGAACCCGCTCAAAACGAAGAAATGGTGCGATTAAGAAAGTAAGGGCCTGATAGACGCATTTATGTGTCTAATATAATCTCAATTATGTATATTGTTAGGGTTCGATTTTGTGCTTATTTTGCTATTTTATGTATTTGTAGGTGTTTTTGGATAAATAAGCTTTTGCGGGAAAATTGGCTCGAAAAGTGGTATTTGCGCTAGTGGGAGAAAATTACTATTCGGACTCTCATTTTGGATAAGGGGTGACCAATTGCTATTCGCACCCCGGGACTGGATAAGGGGCACTCATCCCCTAGCTTTTGAAAATTCAAATTTGGCGGGAAAAGTTATTTTCACGCTGCAGATTTAAGGTTGGATAATTGGAGCTTTTTCAGGGAGATTCAACTCGAGATTTTTATGGGATGGACTTCTCATAGCTAAACAGGCCTGGTACTTGTGTTTGGATCGACTACATATGGTGGACAATCGGGAATTCGTTAAAACAGGGAAAAGAAAGTTTCTCGGGATAGTTTGGTTGAAAGTTACGTGCCAGATTGGAGAGAATATTGCGTTTTGATTCTGCCAGGACTGAATACCGTATTTAGAAGAGTTTGGGCAAATTTAGAAGACGCGTAAAAGAAAAGAAAGGAATAAAAGCCGTAACTTGGCTGTGAAGAAAAGGGAGGAGAATCGAGGATTTCTTGGGGTTTTTACCGACCCTGAGGTGTATATAAGAGCTGCTACGAGTCCAACAGAGGCGGTCGAGACTTTGGGAGAGTTCGGGGGGTGTTATAAGGGATCTGGTGGAGCTCCGGTGCGAAGAGGAGGAGTTGCAGAGAAGTTCTCTGCTGGTGAAGAAGAAGAAGCTGCTGAAGAACTTTGTGCTGCCAAGGACAGTCGCATATAAACGCTGCAATATTACGACACAGAGGCAGTCTTAAATCGGGCAGACTTATATTTTACAGCAGTTTTCATATATCGTTTTTGTAACAGTTCACCACCCGTTGTAAGAGCTGTTTGTAACGCCTCTTCATCGTTGCAAACTGTCTTCTTTATTAGTTTTCTCTTGTTTTTCACCTATTTGAGCCATGAACAACTATTTTGAGCACGTGAATAATATGAGGAGCTAAACCCCAACACTGGGACGATGGAGGAAGCCATTCTTTACGCATGTGGTAATTCTATTTAATTCTTTTATGACTTTTTGCACTTGATTTAATTGTTTTATGATTTTCACTAATTAGTTGTGATTTCGTTTGATGACGTATGCTTAGTTTTAGTACTTTTGATGCGCCATGCTTGTGATTTACAATTAATCTTTTAAAAATCTACCTTGGCAAAGAAACAGAGTCAATATTTTATTATTATTTGAGCTATAATTGTCTAGAATAAATATATGAATCGCATGAATGAATTTTATGGTGGAATCCTGAGTCCTAGTACCTCTCGATATTTGTGACAAACTTGTGTATATATTTTCTTTCTTTTTAGTATTTTCTGAAACTAAATCTTTACAAGTCTGAGTGAACGACATTTTTACTACCACTTTACTACAACATAACAACCACATCAGGGCCTACTTAAACTCACTCTAGTACTTCGATTTCATGTTTGCATGTCAAATTAGGTCAGAAAAATCAAAATTCTGAATTTGCAGTTATTTTCCCGGCAAGGTTTAGTTTCAAGACCTTGCCGGGATTTCATATTTAGTGTTCCGCCGGGATGCTCGTTGGTTGAATATCTTGCCGGCGGTTTAGTTTTTGTAACTGCTTTCACAGGGTCGGGAGGTTATTCAACGTATAATCTTGCCGGCGCTTTTTTTTAAAGCCGGGTCGGTTATAAACTTATAACTTGCCGGCGGCATTTCAGTTTTTTAGCGTCTCCTGATGCCTTGAATTATAAAGGTCGGAATGGTATGTAAATAATACCACGTCGGCGTTATGTTATCCGGTGTTGTTTTTATTATAGACGTTGCCGACTTTTGTAGTTGAAAACCCAGTCATAGTTGTTAAAAATCGGTAGGTTATTGGAATAAAACCCTCCCGACCCTTGTTTAGCCGGCTTGCTGTTTAGATATCGACCCTTCCGACCTTAGTCCGCCGGAATGGTTATATATGTTGAGCCTTCCGACTTATAGTTTTTTTCTTAATTGTTCTTGTTCAGGTTGCAAAAGGCAAACAAGAAATCTCTGAAAGCTCTTAGTCCTCCTTCAAGACCTTCTCGTGTTGGTGAAAAACTCTTGACTTGAAGAAATCGAGGGGCATACGTTGTGGCGGGAACGACAAAGATCCGTATACCGAATGATGATTATCAACCACCATCGGAACCCGTGATTCGAACGAGACTCAGGATGAAGACCAATCAATTCCATCCGTAGAAGAGGTGACGATGATGATGGTGATGAAAGAAATCCGGCTGCTGGAGGAGGTAACAATGATGATGATGATGGTTATCAAGACATGCCTAATGTTGGAGGAGGTAATGATGATGATGATGATGGTAATGGTAATGGAGATCAAGGTAAGGATATTCGGGATGAAATTGTTGAAGAGGCAGAGGAAGAAGAAGAAGAAGTTGGGGAACAAACCCAAGCTGCAAGTACTAGTGCAACCGGGAAGAAGAAAATGGTTATCACTAAACCAGCTAATTCCCACATGCCTCCCTCTGAATTGAAGGTTAAATTGAAACCAAACCACTTCCCTGGGACCTCGGAAGATGGTGGACATGTTCTTTTTGGATACAAAGACTCATGGGCATGTGAAATCAAAATACTATCGTAAGTAATCTCAATCCGTCTTTGTTTTTCATTTAAGTGTGTAACTATCTTAAATTTGCGTCAAGTGTTTGTATTTCTTTTCATTTTGTGTTTTTGGTATTTAGGATCACAAGCATGCCATCCGTCTGTTGAGGCGCCAAGGTTCATGTTCAGTGACTAAAAACTGGGACCTAGACAAGGAATGTGACGAGGTGCAAGCGATTGTCAAAAACTCCGGGTTGTGGCCTGCGGTGGAGAGTTCAAATGTTGAGTATGATAGAGTTACCGTATCTGCATTCTGTGAGAGGTTCTACGGAGAGACCGATACAATGTTATTCCCATTCGGTGAGATGGCGATAACTCCCGATGATGGTCATCAAATTCTAGGCCTCGAGGTTGATGGAAAAGCAATCAGTGAGGGCTTCGATAATAACATTTCTTGGGAGGAAATCTTCAAATTGACCAAAACTTTGTTCGGTTGGAATCAGGTTGAGACGGAGTGTATGCTTGGGATGAAGGATGGTAATCTAAGCAAGAAGTTTAATCTCAAGAAGATGAGGGATACATTATCTGGGACCAAGGAAATCTATGATAAGGAAGGAAGGGTGGACTTGGTTGGAATCAATGCTACCGTGTCAGCTTATCTGCTCTACGTCCTGGGCAAATGTATCTTCCCCGAAAGTTCCGGAAGCTTGGTCGACGCCAGGTATTTGCAACTATTGGATCCCTAAGATAAGATGCATGAGTATTCTTGGGAATGCAGCGGTGGTCGCCTTCTTGAACAATGAGTTGACAAAGGCTTCAAGGGCACTCACTTCGCAAGTTAACGGAAACATATGTCTCTTCCAGGTAATTGTATTGTCTAAATCATTTATATTTTCCAAATGCTTGTAATGTTTGATTCTTACTAAACTTTGTGTTTGCATAGGTTTGGATATATGAGCACTTCCTTACTTTGGTGAAAACCAACTCCCACGTCAAAGTGAATGAAAAGATTGTGATTGATAAGCCAAGAGCGCAAATATATAGTTTTAAGGGTGCTCAGGAAAAGGATATGCCGCAGCTGCTTATTAACGTGCGAATCGCCTTGGACAAATTGAATGCGGATGAGGTAATATTTGATCCTTACCGAGATTCTAGAAATCAAGGTTTAATCCAAAGGAGAGATGATGTTGCATTATACTACGGATCCTTGTTGTTCACCCATGTATTTCCAATGTACGATCCACATCGGGTAATGCGACAATTGGGTTACGTCCAAGAAGAACCCCATTTCGATCTTGAGCCGTTATTTAAAGTGTTAAGGGAGGTTTGCAGCACGTCCCAAAAAACTATTATCGTCGCTTACGCTCCACCCCCCAGCTCTAGGACATTGTTACGGAAGACTTGACCGTAAAGTCGATACGAGTCTTTTGGACGAGGTGACCGAAGGTCATGAAGCTCAGGAGAGATACATGTCGTGGTACTTGGGTTGGGCTCGTCCTCTTTGTGATTAGGGAAATGACTGGTGAACAATTGGCTCGTAAGAGGAAGATGGCATCGAATGACTCAACAACAATTCCTAACTTCCTTGTAAGTATTTTGGAGTAGCTCTTACTGTTTTAAGATTACATTATCGAATAATTATATTAATTGTTTGTTGTTTAACTGAAAATAGAAGGGGCATTTGAAGACCTTTGTGAAGTTGTTGTGTTGCGCGAGAGAAAGAGGAGAGCCTTTTTCGATTAAAGAGCAAACCAAGCACATTCACTATGCTAGCAATCTTGACAATGAGGATGCCTATGAAATGTTCAAGCAAGCTGATACTGAAGTAAAGAGGGAAGAAAAGGCCAGGAGGGAAGCACAAGCCAAGATGAATGCTGACAAGAAGAGGGCTCGTAGTGGTCGTGGTGGTGAAGGTAGTAGTAGTGCTGGTGTTCCTAAACGGGGCCGTGGTTGTGGTCGTGCTCGTGGTGAATGAATCGTTTCCTAGTTTATTTCTTTATGTTGGGTTGGACAAATGTTAAGGTTAATGGTTGGACAAATGGTTTTTTAAGGTTTATGGGACATGTTTTCTTATTTTGGACAACAAGTGTTTGATTTCTAATTGTTGAATGAAATGTTTGTTTAGCTACGTAAAGTTTCAAGACAAATATCCGGCATGTTTTTTTTAGTTACATTCTTAACAAATCACGCCCGGCAAGGGTTTTGAAGTGTCGATCACGCCCTGACAATGAAAATGCTTGCATACCGGGGTCGGCAAGTGAGTCGAGATCATTACCAAGCCGGCAAAGATACTGACCGGCGGTGTATTATGTTTTCGAACACGCCGGCAATTTGTTACGAAAAATACCTTCTCATGATGCCTAAAACCATAATAATTGTAGGCATGGTTTTAAATTTATACCCTACCCGACCATATCATAACCTATAGTCAAATTTCAAAATACATTGCTTGCGTATTGTGAAAGAAAATGATTTATTTGAAGCCTAAATCCATCATAACGCTTTGCATGGTTTTAAATTTATACCTGCCGACCATATCATAGCCGGCAGTCAAATTTCAAAATACATTGCCGGCGTATTGATAGAAGAAAATGATTTACTGATGCCCAAAACCATCATAACGCCGGCATAGTTATACACTTCTCACCCTGCCGGCCCTGGGTAGTCGGCATACCGAGAAAAAACAATCTCGCCGGCAAATTCAAAATTCAAATTTTTAACAAGTACAATTTCATTGATTGACTTGTACTTGGGCAATATAACGGCCAAATTTGGGTACAATCCTATAAATACACTACTTCTCTCTACAAAACAACATACAAATAGTTCCATATACGATCCAAAGCTCATATCATCATACAATTCGTCAAACTCACCCAATATCTAAACAACAATGACTTCATTTGATTCAAATGAAGATTTGGCAATCACCAAAGCATGGTATGCGGAAAATCGACTTAGACGTCAATCCCCCGAAAGGGAGGATTCCACAACCTTTTGGGCTAGGGTACACAACAAATTTAGCGGCGAGTTTGGTAATCGGAATGCAAGAAGTGTTCAACAAGTCCGTGAGAGGCACCTAGTAATCGAAAATGCGATACTTGCTTTATTGGCTCTCCAACCTCGGAATTTTAACACTCGCCTCTTCACCTTGTCCATTGCAGAATTTGTAAGCAATTTTGTGGTTTTTTTTACGCAACCCATGTTGTTTTATCTTCCAATGAAACACCACTAACATATGTAAGTTTGTTTGTGTTTTTGTAGCATGATGTCGTGAAAGCGCGCTACTTGGAGGAAAAGAGGGAAGCATTCGCTTTCGATGCAAGCTATCACTTCTTGCGAAAGAATCCCAAGGATAACCCGAGAATACTTGGATCTTGTGTATCGTCTTCGGATGAGGAAGATTGATGGCTTTAGAAGTTTTTGTATAGGTTTTGTGGGTAGACCTCTATGTAAACCCTCCATCGACAAGGAGTTAGGTTTTATGTTTCAATCAATGTAGTAACCAAAATTGCATGAATAAAGTGAATTAGATCTTACGATATTCTGTTTTCTGTTTGGTATATGTAAATGTCGGCAGGGTTATAAATCCTTAACATGTCGTCTACACATACGCCGGCGCTGTCATAAATTATATGCATGCCGACTATATTATAGTCGGCGTTATAGGAAATATTTACATGCCGACCGTAAGAAAGTCGGCATAATGTTCATTCAAAGACCCTTCCGGCCACAAAACGGTCGGCGTTTTCTTCATCCAAGGACCATGCCGGCTAAAATTGGTCGGCATTTTATTCAAACAAAGACCATCCCGGCTATATTATAGCCGGCACCTTATTCAAACATATATCTTGCCGACCTTTGACATTTTTGAAAACCAAATTTTTTGATCGAAATCGAACTCATAAGACGGATTAAAGGTTTAATCTACTGGATTTTCATTTTCAAAATTTTAATTTAAACTCAATTAATTAACATAATCAGTTTTTTAGTGTTAATTAAACAAGAGCATATTAGCCATTTTGAAAATATTTGGTTAAGGGGTCACCTTTTTTACTTCAAAATGACCCTATTTTGTTTCATTCGGTATACCCCAATCAAGTCAGGGTTTTTTTCTTTTCATATTTAGCCCACCAAAGCCTCCATATTTCTAAACAATTTTTTTTAACCCCCTTGCTATTATTTACAGACTCCTGCACTGAGAATGTGTCTATTATGTACAACAGAGCATGAGACCCATAATCACTTTTTTTTTTTTTTTGCAGGATATTTAGTTTTTAATCTAAAAAGAGTTCAAGACTCGTACAAAATCTTGGTTGGTAGCCTAGCAACAAGCTGGGCCCCAACGCCTTTTTGAATAGCAACACCTAATCTATGAAAAATAAAACTATCTACTCCACTACTAGCTTCATTACAAACTAACGATTTTTCAAACGCTTGAAAAAACACAAGGTATCCTCACCAAGCTCTCCCAAAGTAGAGAAAGCTAGAACGCCCAAACCATAACCATGTGAAACACATTTGTCCAAGTACTTAGTACGTTTACGTGAAACAAGATTAGCAATGGCTTTGCTGGGAGAAAAAGCGGACACCTTCTCCGAAGAAGGGTGAGACACTGTGACATCCATACAAACATCTTTACCATTCTCCCAATTTAAAACAAGGATGTCTGCAGGACGCAAATCTTTGTCATCATCGGACAGAAACCCGAGGGAAACCTCCTTACGAGCAGGTACATCAGCCTTGTAACAAATGTCGGTAATTACATCACGAACAAAGTCATGTCGAAACTTGATTCCAACATCCTTAGCACAATGGAGCACATGATCACCGAAAATATCCATAGATTTGTTACAGCATGGGCACAAACCATTATCCACAAATAAGGGGATCCCAAGGAGATAACAAAGAACAACTCTGAACTGTCTCGGTCCAAGACATTGGTTAAGCCCACTAATGGGTATAGCCATAAGATAATCCTGTGCATGTTTGACACGGTTACATTGCCACAGAATGGAATCTCTTGCAGACATAAAAAATTGGTTGGGGATTTGCTTCTTCACTGCATCAAAATAAGTAACTGCCAGGGAGTGCATAGAAGGAGGGGCAGTATCATCGACGCGAAAGCTAGAAGAAAGTCCACATACCTGGATAAATTTCTGAAGAGCCAACTGATAAGCAGAACCTTTGTTTGGGGAGAATAAGTTACCAAGGATTACCTTTTGCACCGAAGCAGTCTGGCACTGAGAAGCCAGATAACAATAAGTGCGGGTATCAGCCATAGTATAAATACCAAAACCACCATCCTTGATTGGCAAGGTAGCTAATCTCTCGCAACTACCCAAAACCAGCCCCATCCCGGTGACCAAAAGTCTCAAATACCGGAGCAAATGATCGTCAAAAACCACAGTGGCTTGTTGAAGAGCTGCAGGATTGGTAGTGCGCATTGTAAAATATAAACGTGACACACCAGTGCAATTGCGAAGTAATAGCATCTCACACTGAGGATCCTTGAGTTTTTTTTTTTTTTTTTTTTCTTTCTTTTTTTTTCCGGAGACAAAGAAATTATGGCATTACTTTCTTGATAACTTCGGCTTGGATGGGTTTTTTCTGATTCTGTCAAGAACAACATTTGGGAATGGTCGAGTAAGATGAGCATGAAAATGGTTAAGACATTGTGGTGGATTCTTCCATTTGTAATCTGGTGGACTATCTGGAGAGGGCAAAATTGCAGGCTTTACTAGAATCGCCAAAAGAACTTGATCAACTGGTTATCTCCATTAAATGCACTATGTTCAGCTGACTTTACATATAAATATTTTCAAGGGTTATTCTTTGAGTATCCTAATATGTAATTGGGATGTTATAGTTGGGATCAAGTTTTGATCTTCTTTTTGTATTGTTTTCTTAATTTGCTGTCATTTCATTTCTCTAATAATAATTTACCCTTTTCCACCAAAAAAAAAAAGAAATGGTTAACGGTGTTAACGATCCCGTTGCCGTTGGCCTTTGCTATTAAAAAAGAAGAAAAAAAACTTGGCGTGCATGGCTATGACTTATACCACTGGGACAAATTGTGTCGAAGAACCAGTTTGATGGATTTCAACGTATACAGATGATACTCATTGAGTCATCTAGTAATACCCAAGCCAAGCTTGTCAAAACCCGATATATACCGCAGTTTCCTTTGGTCTCTAGTAAGGTCAGCCACCAGAGTTTGCTAGAGTCGAAACGCTTTCCAAATTAGCTTAGTGCTATATATATATGTGTAATCACGCATGGCATGAGAAAGATGCCGAATCCATGCGCATGAACCTATGAGAGCTCTTTTTCAACTTTCTGAGCCGATTCCCAATAGTGATTTGATTTTAGTTGTTTAATATTCCGCACCCCTTGCCTTGGCCTTGGCATAAGCCTAATGGTCCTAAGATGATTTTTCCATTTTTAAAGTAGTTGTTAGTTAATACATGTGTCCGGACTTGTCGAAAGGTGAGCAAGTAATGACTAGGTAGGTGAGCCTATTAAAGCAGTTCACCGTATTTACCATATAACCCTCCAGTAACCTCAATAAAAACACAAACCAAAGGATATACATGTAAAATCATCTTCTTTTTTTTAATCACCATTGAATGACCCACACAGCTCCATTGAAGTTCTTCATTTCTCTGCAAAAAAAAGTTATCTTCTTCCATAGCTACACTCTGGTTACTGTTTTCTTTCAATTTCCCCTCTTTCACTCCTGATCTTGGTGAAAATGGGTGTGAGGAGAAAACAGCTTCAAAAGAGACCTTCGCTGCAGTCTAATGAAAAGGATCAGGTAGAGTGTGATGAGAACAAGATTGATGACTGCAATGGGTTAAAAGAGAAGATTAAGACTTCAAAAAAGGTTTACAAAAGGATTAATGTCTTAGAAGAAGAGTACAGGAAGATGGAGAGGGAAGAGAAACAGAAGGCTGTGAAACTAATTAAGGAGATTGAGGGTCTGAAATGTGCTAAGAAGAGATCTGATGATGAGGTTGAAGAGTTGAAGGTGAAGTGCAGAGAGTTGGAGGCTCAAGAGGGTAGATTGAGAAATCAGATTATGATTCTTGAGGAGGGAAATGAAAAAAAGATGGAAATAGAAATGGATCAAAAGAAGAAGAAGGTCTGTGTTGAGATGAATAGGGAGGAGGAGGAGGAGGAGTTGAAGAATGAAGATGATGATGAGATTGGAGTTGTTGCAGAGAGGAAATGTATGGAATTGGTGGGTTTGGAAGTTGAGAGAGTTGTAAATACACTAATGTTACCTTTAGATGTGATTGAGATTGATAGCGAGAATGAAGTTATTGAGATTGATGATGATTCAGATGATGAAATTTAAGGTGGAGATATATAACTGATTATGATCTGTAATTTTGGGGGACATTAATTCCATGGATTTTAATGATTTGTGTACAAATTCTAATGTTTTAGTAGTTTAATTCCATGGATTTTAATTTGGATGTTGTTTAAAGTTGATTTTATTTTTTCTCTGTTTAAACATCCCCATCCAGATTCTTTAGGTACTGCCTGAAGCTCTGTTAATGGGGTCCGGCATTATGTGTTGAAAACAATTTTGGCACTTTGCGGTCCAAATGTACCAAGACATCACAGCTCCTAGTTCTGTGGCATCTCAGATTATATTCTCAGAAATAATCTAACTCTTTTCTATCCTAGCCTGAACTCTTTTCAGAGCCACATGGGCTTAATCGCATGCTAAACCAGAGAGCAGGACGACTAAAACTGCACTCATAAAGAATGCGGATAGAAGTTGCACATATTGAAAATTGTAGACCGGTTTTTTACAGAGGTTTTTGCATTTTTGATTGGAGACCATGCCAATTGGTTTTTTATTTCTCCATTCTGTGGCAGCTCGATAGATAGAATTTTTTGAGCCACCTGTGGAGAGAAAACTTGCTGGCCTATATACTTTGTTTCAATGTCCATTCTGGTTATCTGATTTGGGGAGCTTATCGGAATCCGGTTCATTTGATATCCCTCGCATTCCATGTTGCATTTTCTTTCATAATTTTCAAAGCCCTTTGGACGGCCAAAAAATTGAAAGATCGGGGTTTATCTGAAGAAAATGTTGTGCACAGTAACCGACAACATTCTTCTAGGCTTCTAGATAGTAATCAGAGTGCTTGGGCTTTGATTTTATAAAGCCCTTGTCATTTACCCAAAGCAGCACCCAATCAGTTGTTAGAAGCATCACACTTCCTGCACTGCATATCCCTGATCTAAGAGTTGCCTTGCCTTGATCATTCACGGATTCTTATGTTTTTCTCTTGGACCAGATAAAAGGCAAGATAAGTGTCAAACTTACATTAAAAGGCAGTGACACTGGCATTTGAGGTACTATCTCAACTTTTTTTTAACACCCTTTAATTGCTAAATTACAAATGCTATATGGTAGGTAAACACATGTGACAATGTTGAAGGCTTTAGGTCACATCATTGTAGAGTACTGACAGGACGAAAGCCAGAGAGATCATTTGCGTGGATATCCACATACATTTGTGTCTCGATGCATTCAATCAATGGTCATTTGTGCCAAGGCCTGGCCTTGTGCTAAGATGATAGAAGAGTAGGTGATGTATGGACGAATTATGTACCTAAAATTTATTCTCCCTTTCCAAATGCAGCTGGAATCCAATATGTACTCAAAAGGTCTTCAAGGCCATTTCAAATTTCAGTTTCAGCTAAGCATTGAAAACCGATACCTGCAGGGCCGGTCCTGAGTTGTTTTTGTCCTGAAGCGTACAGTTTTTTTGTTGCCCCCATAATTACATCAATGATCATTTTTTTCTACAATGATCGAACAATAACAAGAGCCAACTATCTAGAGAATAAACATATACAAGCATCCAAAAGAAGAATGAGAGATTGAACGAAAACCTTTACAACTTCAATCCTAAATCCTAAAAGCTCTGATAATTTTTTTTTCTTTTGTAATCCCGCCGGTAATGATTATCTAATGGAATGGGTGGAACACTTCCATTTTAACACTGACTATTCAATACTTTGTCTGGTATATACAACACAATTATGAATAAGCCCCTAAAATATTTTTATTTTTAATAAAAACCTAAGTTGCAGAACAACTAATTTGTTGCCCCCTGGGCCTTGTTGCCCCGAAGTGGGGCTTTCCCTGCTTCCCCTATTGGCCCGGCCTTGAATACCTGATAATACTTTTCTGCGAATCTTTTATAACAAGGACAAATCCACCACAGTACAGGCTTTGTCATGTCTACCATGTGGTCATGGTGTGATATGCCAGGAGTAGAGCCACATGGCGTTTTTTTTGTGTCATTGAGAAATTTTTTGGGTACAGACTCGTGGTTCTTCCCTGGTCATTCCTCCATAAATGCAGTTTCTTTTTCTTTTGATTGGTAAAAAATTTAGTGTTGGTAAGTTTCCACTTTCCAGCTCATATCACTGTTATTATCAAACCTAGTAACTTTACCACGGAAAATATTTGCCGTATCATAAAAGCATGAGGGCCACTGCGACCATGATTCTCAAGGCCCGAAGCAAACTTGTCAACTATCTTGCATAAGATTAATGGTGGGTTTGTTCGTAGAATTCACCATTTTCAGGAATTTGTAATCCCATGGGATTACAAATACTGGGATTCATATAAATCCCTTGTGTGTTTGGTAACTCAATTAAAATCCCAAGGATTTATAGAGTTTTCTTGTTTTAAAGTCATTGTACTGTTTGGCATTACCCTCAAATCTTAAAATTACATATATATGGGATTTAGAATTAAAAAAAAGTGGGTCCATAAATCCCTTGATAAGTTTCCCAGCAAATCTTAGGGGGGAGGGGTCGGACTCCATATGGAGGATTTGCTGGAAAACTGATTCCCGTAGGAAACGTGATTTCAAGGATTCGGGCAACCAAACGCACAAAGGGAAACGTAATTCTACCAAATCCCCTGGACCCATAAATTCCACCTTTAAAATTCTACATCCAAACCCACCATAAGATATTATATGAGGGAATTGTGAACACGGATCATAGCATCGTGTCCACAATCAATGTTCGCTGTACTAATTAAATTCGTTACTGATTAAAATAGATACAAGATGATAACTAAGCTTTTATTAGAAACTCTGAGCCTCCGGGCTCGTCATCGTTTCTTTTCTATTTGGCATGATAGAAGTGCTTATAATAATTAAAACGATGAATACTGAATGTAAAAGTAATAAAGCCATGAGTGCAGAATGTAAATGACACGATGATTTACGTGGTTCAGCACTAAGGCCTACGTCCACGGGGGGTTAGGTTTTTCACTATGGATCAAATAAGGATACAAATGATAGTCGAATGACTCTGAGTAGGGAACAATGATAGGGCAAGATAGATAAAACTCATACTTACTGTTACAATTTCTCTCTTTCTAACAATAGTTCTCTCTCTCCTAAAATTGGTCGACCCCTTCTCCTGTGGTCGAGCAGGGTATTTATAGACTTTTCTAGGTGGGCCTCTCTTTACTGACACCGTTGATGCTTATCGTCTAGGTTATTGTGACGACCCGAAGACTATCTTCGTGATTCCCCGATGCCTCCAACGGTAATGTACTACAACGATGATGCACCTTCCCCATAGGATGCTTGACACATATCCTATGTTTGTAGCATTTAAGGCGGGTGGTTCGGCAGTTCGCACGCGTCGACATTATTCTTGTGGTCATTACCTCCTTGTCAGTGAAACTCATCTCCTCCGTTCATTTCGGATCCGTCTTAGGATAGGGTAAAGCAGATTTATGGGTCTTTTATGGTGCTTCGCGGTGTTTTATGCATCGGGTGATCCTTGATCCTCGTGTCGTCGGATTTGTTTGGTGATGAGTACATGGCAGATGATGACGATGCATGCCCCTTGGGTGTTGTAACGTGGCATCAGGGTTTGATGCTTCTTTGCCTCGTGTTGTCCACGTGTAATATTTGTGACACATGGCTAATTGGGGATTATGTGTATACAATTTGCCCCTTTTCTTCTAAGTTTGAAAAGAGTCAATATTTGAAGAAAAACTCCTCGTTCTCCTCATTCTACACGTTTCCCACTCCTTGTAATAACTTCCCCTCGATTTTCGGGGCAGTTTTCTTCCTCATTTATTACGGTTATAAATACGTGAGAGGGTCACGACATAATAACTTTTATTCCATATTCATTCTCTTATCAGTTCTTCTTTTCTTCTTCTTTTCAGAGAGACTTAACTCTTCTTCTTTTGTTGTTTTGTTCTTAACTTGTACTGATAATTGTTCCCACAGATACTTTCCAAGATTTGTTCTGACAAGATCCTCCTCGGTGATATCATTATTCTCGAAGAATCTTGGCTGTTGTTTCCCGATTATTTGTTGGATATCTCCTTTTTTCGATTTCGCCATTGTTACATGTATGCTATTTTTCACTGTTATGTCTATGATTTTGATCATCTTTGCTTCTTCTGTTGTTTTTTTTTTACTTCATTTGCTATTGTTCATGGTTTCTGCTGTTATTATTCTTTGTGCTCATGAGTTTCGTGATGGAGAACATGATATACGAAAGTATATATACTTGCCCCCTTCTTCATAACGAAATCTGGAGTCATGTGATTTGGTTATACGGGTTTTGTTTTTCTTATGTTTTAATGGTGTTCTTGATGCAAAATGATGATCACAGATCCGTTTTTAACCTTTGTTACTCTTTGATGCCCCTTTCAAGTAGCTATGTTGGGTATTGATCGTAGACGTGTCCCTTACAAATCTCCGCCGACGAGTCTTTATAGATCTCCTCTAACTAGGAGTCCTGACATATCTACGCCCGAAGGGTGGTCCGTCCGTATCTTCCCCGTCGGATCTTCGTCCTCGTAGAACTTCTTCGTCATCGATCCAAGGTTGTTTCTCAAAAGAGGGGATATCAGTCAAGAGGTTCTCGATATGCGGTTGATCGTCCCTCTGATTAGACCTTCTTCACAGCGCTCGGAGCCATTGGAGGCTCAACCTATACATTCTATCGCTCCTCCCGCCCCCTTCGTCTTCAAAAAATCTAATGCTTCATTAAAAGTTACTTCGCCGAAGAATTCTTTGCCAAAGGATCTAGACTTGTCGAGGAATCATCGACAAAGATAAAGGCTTCGGATATGAGTCATCCGAAGAAGACATCATCGGGTAAAGCACCGTCTTCTGGGGTTGCCCCTTCTGAACGAATTTCTCCAGCTCCGAAGAAGAAAAAGCGGGCTCCTGTCTCCTTCAAACACATTGACCTCGAAGAGTTTAAAGTGAGGTGTAAGGAACCTCAAGCTCGTCAACGCTATTAGACTAGTCAAGAGAGGTCTTAGCTGCTAATAACTCAATTAGTTTAACACGGAAGTTAATTAGTATGAATTAATCTAACAACGATTTAGATACGAAATTAGTACCGTTAAATAGATCTCGAAAAGTTATGCGTAATGGACTACTCGAACACGTCATTCGGACACTGGGTGAAGAAGATTTATCAATTTGTTTTCGAAGGGCAAAATAGTAAATTTGGAATTTACCCTTGTGGCTGCACAGGTCGAAGCGAGTGGGTGTCTCATCAAATTGGGTCGGCCTTATCCCTCACTCGAGAAGATAAACTCAGTTTTTTATTTTCTTTCTTCTTCTTCGTTCTTCTTCTGCTCTTCTCTTCTTTTCTTCTCTGGCGATTCTGAGAATTTCTCAGATACGTGAGATAGACCATCATAGGGGCTATGTTAAGGATTGACGGTTGTTGGTGGTGTTGATGTTTATCGATTTCGGGAGAATAAGAAAACTGATGATGCTGTAAATCGGAGATTCGGGTATCTGATATTCATTGGAGTTATGATTTCAGATGATTAATAAGATATTTAAGGATGGGTTGGTTGATTTGATGATCATGGTGGTGTTAAGTCATGTGTTGATTCAAAATCAGGAAGAATCAAAAGAAGGGTTTTCAATTTGATGTTTGAGTTGTGTGGATTTGAGATGTAGATCGAGTTGCTGATGGATTGAGAACTACTGGGTATTTGTTTACTTGAAGTTCTAAAGTTAATTTGGTGAAGATTTGAGAATTAGGTTTTTTGTTCTTCCCCAAAAACAGAAATTGGATCTTCAGTGTAATTGATTCGGCGTATTAGCAATTCAGAGGATACTAGAGTTCGGGTAAGCTTCTAATTATCCTAAGTTTGTGATTTTAAATTGGATTATTTAAATTGTTTAGATAAAGTAGTTATGAATGAAACTGCAATTAAGGTGTACTGATGATATAAGCCTTGAGAAAGCAAAGGATGAACTGTTGTTGTTGAGATTTTGGGAAACTGGAAATGATGTTGTAGTGACAGATGAGTTTGAGGCACAGTGTTGCTTTGCCGGTGTTTGTATTGCGAGATGAAGATGAATATTTAGAGTTTTGCGGTGGGTAATCTTTGAAGTTGCGGTGTTGTTGAAATAGGAATTGCGAGATTTAGTTTAGGTATATCTAATGAATTTCGGTGAGGATTATATGTTTGAGATGTAGAAGTTGATGTTACGTGTTAGAATGGTCTGTGTGGTTGAAGATCTTGAGAAATGAATGAACGGATTGCAGTGTTTTTTTGTTGGCAGTAATGTTCATACGGTGACAGTGGATAGTAGTGTTGTAATGAACTGAGTTGGAGATTGTTTGGGATGGTAATTAGTGGAGTATGAGATCTTGGTGATGGTGTTGCAGTTCATGGAGTTTGCAGTGTCACTGAAATGGGTATGAACTGTTGTAGGTGCAAGGAGAATGGAATTGGCAGGGTAATGAGGTTAGTGGTATTGAAGGTTGAGTTGGTGTTGCAGCCGTGGAAGTCATATGAATGAGTGTCTGCAATGGATATTTGATAAGTAGTTAAATGTGTTGAGTTGCAAAGAATATGAATGTGCTGGTGGAGTGTAAAGGAATTGGGGTTATAGTGGTGGTGTGTTGAGCTGAGGTACAATGAGATGAATGTTTGTGTGTCAAGGTGAACTGAGAGTGAGTTGGTAGGTTAAAGAACAGTTAGATTGTTGTGAAAGTTTGGAACTGCAATTGCAGGTAGGCTTAAATTCAGTTGTATTGAATTATCGATTTCTATTTGAATGAATGAATGTTTAGTGATTGTATAGACTTATGTTCTTGAGTTTTAGGTTTGTTAATCATCCCAGTCAGTCTAACTGGCTTACCCGACTCAGGTTGTCTGACTGAGTTGACTCACCGATTCCCTATTTGACTCAGTTGACTTTGACCGAGTTAACCCTTTGACTGTGGACTAGACTTGACCTTTGACTGACGTTTACCGTTAGTTGGCCCCGTTGACCTTAATGACTGTTAGTTGACTTAGATGGATTGGACCTTAGTTTAATTGGCTTGTTTAGTGGACTTGAGCTTAGGATTAGTTTTCCTAGTTGATGTTTGGACCACTTATGATCTGAATTGGCCTTTAGTTTCTTCTACAAAGTTGTATATATTCATAAGACTTAGATAATGGACTATAGAACCAACCTAATTCAGTTAGTAAACCTTAGCTATGCTAAAGATAGAGAACAAAAGGTGTAAAGTAATAATTGGGCTTAAAACCATTAGATAAACTTATATGATTCTTGTGTGAGCCATTTTGGCTAGATTCTTAGAGTTCTTGTGTGATTAACAGTTAGTCTATATTAACAACGATCATTCAAGGATGAACCAATGGATCATGGATCTCGAGGTAGGCGAGGCTTGTCATCAAAAGAGGTGGGAATCGATAATGAACTCTCTTGTATTCATTAATGTTTTAGAAATATGTCTTTTGTGAAATTCATGCATGTCTTTGTGTGGTATGAGATGTGGGCCGGCACAATATCCAGTATTCTATGGCTAGGGCGATACACCGCAATATTACATGGCCAAAATTATTCTTCCTTTATATCCTTTTCTATGGCTAGGGAGATACACCGCAGTATTACCTATTCGGTGTGGAATTGGCATCAATATTACTCTTCCTTATGTGCAGCAACACACATCTCATATATGAATGTTTACTGTTCTTTATGCATGTTTACTATCTTTTAAATTACTTTGAAAAAGTTAAGTTTCTACAATATGTTTTGTTATTTTTACGTGTATTATCGTCTTCCGATAAAACATGCATTGTCTTCGAATCATACTAATGTTTAATTGAAAGCTAGTTGTTATTCCTACGGGGCACCCCTTCTAGGGATGATGTGCTCACCCTTTCCTACTTTTAGTTTCAGAGACAGATCAGAGTTGCGCAGCGAAAGCTTCAAGTGTTGAGTTCACTAGTTGATTAACTTCGGCTATGTTTATTATGTTGTATATTCTATTTGTAAACCAAATGACTATTTTAAATGTATCATTTGATAGGAATCCTTGTATATATATATTTCTGAGCGGGGCTAGTTTTGGGTTAAGTTTTTGTAGCAGATTTCTAAATTGAATGTTTAAGTAAATGATTTAGATTCTTAGTGCCTCTTTATTTAGTTAATCTCCTAGATTAGTCAGCTGCTAGCTTAGGGGGCGCTACATGAAGCATGGTCTTGAGCATTTTGAGGTTCGTTTTTATAATCAAGGTGACGATTTTACTTATGATATGATCAAAAATTATAAGTACGATTCCCAGCATCTTCTGACAACCATAGGAGCCTTCGAAGAGGGTTTGATGCTTCCCTTGTATAAGTGGGGAGATTCATTCTATTACGATGTGTTGGCTCGTCGTGGGGACGGTTTTACTTCTCATATCCACTGCCGCTCGGTGGTCCAATTAAGCGGGAACTACCTACGTACTCTTCGTGAATGTTATATATCTTCAGAGCAAGGGCGAGACCACGATGAAGTGTTATACACCCGATCCTGAGGAGAAGAGTTGGTATACTCCTGAGAACTTCAACTTATCTTTTGGAGATTATGTTAATAGTTGGAACCGGAAACGGTGGAGTGTTGGTCTTCGTACGATGTCGGCTCCTCAAGGTGAGGTTCGTCTTCTGAGTGAAGTAAGCGACTCGAAGCTGCGGTACGTTTCTGGTCAAGGAGCGTCTTCGTCGTGATCATGATTATGAATGGCATGCCACGCCACTTGAAGTTATTTTCCCTTAGGCTCATGGTTGGATCCCCGGTGAGCATGGATGGAGGCCTCTCGCTCAGCAAACCTCGTGGCGGTGCCCCCCCGTCTCGCTATGGTGATTTTTGTCCTTGGGCTCTAATTTTGCCGGTATAAAATTTGATTATACCGTTGAGGTCATGAGACCGATGATATAGGTGACGAAGAAGGTTCTGAGACCAGTCTTCCTTCGAAGGGTACCACTACTGCCAAGGTATGATTTATCATAATGTGCTAATATGTTGTGTTGTCCATAGAATCAGATATTGATGTGTGCTTGCTATAGGCTTCGAGGAAGAAGAAAATTGGTCCCGTTGAATCTTCTACTGTGGAGGTTGAAGAGACGGGGATTCCTGAAGTTACCAGTCCGGTGGGTGACGAAGACGAAATTGATGATGAAGAGGAGGAGGAGACCGATGAAGAAGAACGCGTCAAACTACTCCTGATAATAACAAAGATATTGAAGAAGAGATTGCTCCTGGGGTGGCATAAGGATGATATCATGGCTGATCCCGAGGGCAATCCTTTCCCTCTTTAAAGAAAAGAAGACGTTGATCTCCAATCAACGATTCCCGAGCAGATGAATATCTCGGAGCCGAACCAGGAATTCTCCTTCGGAAAGATCTACTCCGCTGATGGTCAGATTGATTTGGGTGTCGCGATGGGGATAGCTTCCGGGTTTTCGCTGTTACCTCCTAATGATAATTGGGAGGTGGAGGCTGACATCGATGGCGAGAAAGAGAACGAAGAGGATAGTTCTGAACACGAAGACGCTGAGCTTCGTGCTGCCAAGGAATCGAATGACAAGGGAACAACTGTTACCCAGGATACGACCGCTGCTAACACGTCCTATAAAGGTTTCGTAAGTGTTGTGATGCGTGGTTGGGATGACGAAACCTTTGATTGGTTGAAGAAGAAAGGTCTTATGAATGTGCCTCACCACCTTTGTCTTTCCGGTGAACGGGATTCTCGATTCTTTTACCCGTCGAATATGGAGTTGTCCTCTCTTTATAAGGTGAACGAAGCTGTGCAATGGAATTTAAATTTGTTGTCCGTCCGGTGTCTTAGTCACTCCTCCTTTCTCTATTTCGAGATGATGGCCATAGACGATGGGCACCAAGTCTGATTTCCTCGACAACGTATTCTCCGGATAAGATATAGTTACGGTTTCACACGGCATAGTAGCACAATTTTCTTTATTAGTGATTCTCACTTGCCCCTGGTTGCTACAGTTGGCAAGGAGCGAGTACTGCAACCATGCTCTGTATCAGTTCTTCAGATCCAAGGCGCTCAAGCTGGGGACGAAGCTACATCAAAGGGATGGTGAGATGTTCGTGCTCCGTGGAATCTCTTGTAGCTAAGAATAAGGAGATATTGGAGTTGAAGGAGCAAATGAAGGGGAAGTAGCAGTAGTTGGTGCCGCGAGGAAGAGCTTCATCAAGAAGTGGCTTCTCTACGGGGATGCGGGAGAGCTCGTCTTTGAAGCTTCGTCGCGGTACTTCGCGTCTAATGGTTTGTCCCTTCTCATTTTCTTCCACCTTCTCCTTCTCGGTGTTCTTTCCGAGTTAGCCGTCCCTGTCTTCAAAGAGTTAATGTGAACCGGAATAGAGGACTCGTCAAGCTTCACGTATTAAAGAACCGGTAGCGAAAGTAATAGAGGCATCTAACAAGTGGAACTCTTGGGCGATGAGTATAATCAAATATCGGCTCGGTATTCAGAGCATATGGTTGAGATGCAAAATACAATTACCGTCGATCGTTGACGAGTTGGCGGTGCTTTGTTGTGGACTCGTGAAAATTTTTATGAGGCTCCGCGATCACGTTTCGGTTAGAAGACAAAGCGACGTATTTAGAAATAGAGCTCCGTCAGGCCCATTCGTCCGATGACCCTGAAGTTCAAGATTATATATAACGGCTTGTTCGAGAAAGGGACGATGCTAGGGCAGAGGCGCATGCTCTTAGCAAGGCTTTAACTGCTTCTCGTGCCAACGTTGCTCGTCTGGTGGAATCAGAGAAGGATTTAGAGGTTAATATGTATAGACTTACCAAAGGGATTGAAGAGATGACTAATGAAGTGCATCGTCTTCATCATTTGGATTCCATGAAGGTGTATAGTTAATGAGTGCCAATTTGATCTCGAAAACCTTTGGCTCGATTATAAGAAACTCTCCGACGAGTATGATTTTCTTGAAGAGGCCCGAGATGCAGTAGTAAATGAATTTGAAATAGATTCGGCTAATGTCGAAGGTATATGTTCGTTTGGTTGTGGATATCTGCTTATGTCCTTTCTTCTGATGTTTTGTTTTCTTTTGTTTCATAGCTCGAGGGACAGCTTGAGAAGCTTGAAAAGACTCAATCTGATCTAGCGAAGCAGCAAGGACAGACCAAGTATTTTGAGGGGTTAGCAGGGTCTCGGGACATGGCCGTGAAAGAAACAACAAAGGAAGTGGAGCGGTTGAAATCTCAGTTGTCCAAATCGAGCTCAAGCTCACCGCCATTACCGTTGAAGCTCGTAAATCGGCTAGCCTTGGGAGGTTAATAAAACATTGACTCAAATGGAGCAAGGTATTTCGAAGGATAGCATCGTGAGAAAGTATAAGCATCGCCCAGTTCCCGAACCATTTATCACTTCGTCGGATCCTTCGTCTGGTGGAAGTGTGCCTAAGTGAATGTTTATTTTGAACTAAGGATTTGATCGTTGTTGATTACCTAGCTTCGGGCGGTTACTCGTGTATTTTTTTTATTTCTTACTTATTTTACCCAAACTTGTAATCGAATTTTCTTGAAATGGATCATCAGTCTTTTCGTATGTACAGTTTCGATTTTCCTGCAATATTAAGTCATGCATTTTAACTTTTAAAATTATGGTAAACGAGATAAGGTGGGAGTGTGTTTTTGGATAATGAATGAGTATACCTTCCTTATCCTTTTGGACTTGTCACCCCGTTGGTCAGTCCTGGGCCAGAGGACTGCCTAACGGTGGGGGTTATGCAGCGTTCTCGGATACGTGGTGTGTTTAATAAATATTTACATACACCCGTTCTGCCGATCCATTGCATTGTGTTTGGTTGGGTATCTCTTTCTGCTGGAATCCTTCCCCATGGTCGTACACTCATAGATACTAATAAGGGAGTCCCGAGAGATTGTACACAAGTACTTTCCCAATATGATCGTAGGAGTAAGAACTCGTTATCTCATTCTTAAGCTATTTACCGAATACTATGACGTAAAAGGGTTCTTGCTTTATTGATGTGATGAGGTCTACTATTCCTCGACGAGAGATAGAAACATATCAAGCGGGTACGTTGCCTTCCTCTTCTGGTGCTCTGCACGCAGATGCAGAACTGCGTTGCTTCACGGATAATATGGCTTGAGGTATTTTGCATTCTAGGGGTGTCGTAGAATTTCTCCCTTTAAATTACGCAGGTAGTACGATCCTTTCCCTGCGATATCGTGTATTACAAATGGTCGTCCCCATGTTGGTGCTAAGTTACCCTATTTCTTTTCTCGTTGATATTGCGGTATAGTCCGTAGCACATACTGTCCTTCTACAAAATTTCTAAGTTTAACCTTTTTATTGTATTCCCTTGCTAACCTACGCTGATAATTCTCCATTCTTTGTAATGTTGTTTCCCTTGTTTCTTCTAGATCGTCAAGCCTTTCTAGCATCATATCCACTATGAGGTTCTTTTACCATGCTTCGGTCTATGTTGTGGGCATGATTATCTCCATTGGGATGACCGCTTCGGATCCATAAGTGACAAGGAATGGAGATTCACCAGTTTTTGATCTTCTTGTGGTTAGGTATGACCACAAGCTATTGTGCAGTTTCTCGCACCATCAACCTTTATGTTTTACCAGTGTTTTCTTAACAATAAGGGTGATGGTCTTGTTTGTCGCTTCGGCTTATCCATTACTCTGAGGGTAGATAGGAGGGTACTTGTTCTTTCTGATCTTGAATATTGTATCGAAGAGCATTGTTAGAGATTTGCTCGGTCAAACTCGCATGCGTTGCTATCTCAAGCATGTTTGTCAATGTTAGTAATCAAAACTATAAGTCTTGATTTCTAGCCTATTTATAGATGTCTCGGACTAGGACATAGATAGTGTAGTTGAGCTTAAATCTCTCGACGTTCATCTCTTGAAGACGAAGAACTACTAAGGGGAGCTTGTGGAACTTCTTCGACAAAAGGTATGTGGAGACTTGAACTTATCCATCACTTGGAAAGTTTATTTCTAATATCTCCTATATTGAGACATAAGTTGTGTTACGATATAGTTTTCTTTATACACATTTGAGATTTCGAGCTGAGTATATCTCGTGATAGACCGGTACCATTTTATTAATGCACAACTCCAATAATTGAAGTTCGGTCACATTTGGATCATAGTTCTTGAATCCAATTGGCTATGCTGTTTGGTGCAATGTTGTTGTACCATGTGTACGCCCAGTATCGTCATAAAGGGAGAACTGGGGAGAAAAATATCATCTTGGAAGTAGAATTCTTTGCACATCAAGAGGATAGTAGGTTGATGCTGGTGCATGTCCGCCGAGTTTTTTTTGCCTCGATTTTGGAGAAGTCGTTTCATATCCTCATGTGTGATGAAATTGGATTGTTGATTCCTTTCCAATGGGGCGTTCAGGAGCAACACGAGCTTATTTATCTATAAAGGTGTGTCCTGCTGAAGTGCTTGCGCCAAGAGTATTGAAAGTACTCCTTATTGGTTCTATGGGATAACGCGGCTCTTGTGGTAGTCGCTCCGTTAGTGTCTTGAGGAGAGTAAGTACCTCTTTCTGAGTCGTAGCCACGTATGTCTGAGACTTGGCGAGAACTTCTTGTCTTTCCATCAAATCAACAATAGTAATAGGGTATTGGCTTCCTCTGGTTCCTACATCCTCTCGTTTTGATGGAGGAGTGGCAGTAGTTCTGGTAACAATTGGGGGTGTTCGCTCGAAGAAACATTGGGAGTGGCGGTAACGTCTCTGGCTCTGGTGATTGGAGGTGTCACGCCTAAGGGAATGTTTCATGCGCCGCTAGTGTTGGTGGTTGAGGATGTAGTACCACGAGATGCGTTGATCGTGCTGGTAGGCGGTACATTGGTGTCACCGGCAGGAATGCTGACACCAGGGGTGTTGTCAACGCCAGTAACATAGGGATTTTTCGTTGATCCAGATCTAAGACCCACCATCTTGAATTTGAGAAAATTGAAATGAAATTGAAATTGATCTTGCAACCGAGAGATTAATATCCCACTGTGGTCGCCAGTTATTTTTGGGTAAAAACTGATTCTGCTGTTTTTGGTAAATTTGGGTGTGTTAATGAAAAAAGAATTCAAACCCTAAACAAATGCACTGCATGGGAGTACTTTTAGAATCGAGATATCAATCTGTAAGACTCTTGCCTAAACCAAGAAATGTCCGTTCCAGATTCAATTCGGTCACAAGGTGAAGAAGAAGGGTTGATCTTAGGGAGGGAAGCGAAGAAGGTGTTTCAGATCAGAATGTTGAATTATGAAGGTGTGGCTGTTTTATGACTTGTATCAGAAAATGGTTTCTGGATACTTGTGTTGATAACACTTGTGTTGTTGTTGTCGAAATAGATTGAAAGCCTATTTATACAAGTCATTGAGCGCACCCTGACCTCATAGGAAGTGGAGGATATTAAGTAGTGGAGCAGTGGGGCTGTGTAAGAGGTGGTGATCATCATGTTTTCATTATGAGGGAAGACTGGTCACACCTTCACCCACTACTCTCATCGTTGTTAACCGTCCGTCCTTTCCTGACACTTTCTCGTAGTGGGAGCGTTGCACGGCGCAGGCTGTAAACCGCCAGACTAATACCCCAGTGAGTATCCCCCAGTTTGTGAAAGGTTTGATGTCTCGAGTAAATGGGTCAAGTCGTGAGACTCGCCGCTAGGTTAAATAATAAAGTTATTTGTGAAATCAATGTTTATGAAGCATTGTTTAGAATCGATGCTTTACGCATCCTAGTTTTAAAGATCGCCTAAATTAGTCACGAGTCAATCGTCTTAAAAGAAGAGCGTGATTGAACTCCTTTGGGCGATCATTTGGTAGCCTTAGGAGTGAGCTACTACTTGGTCGATCACTCCATGTAGGCGAGTGGCAGATGATAGCCATTCTAAAATCCAACCGGTCGATCCAGTTTAGATCTGGATCGCTTAAATCAACTAGCCAAGTTGAGCGGCGACGATTTGCGGCGATTAATAGCGGCTGTTGAATTATACAAGTAGTGCGAATGGCCTCTTTTGAGTGATCGTTTGGGGGCCTTATGAACGAGCATGACTTGGCCGATCGTTCCTTATGGAGGAGGGGTGGCTGGTGATCACGGCGTTACCCTGTTGATCATCTAGAATCCGATCCAAACCGTCCGACCAAGCTAGCGAAGTTGGACGGACGAGATGATTTGTGGGTAGTTCTATCTTTGCTGCCATTGATTCTAATTAGGGTTTGGAATCAAGTGCGGCAAACCCTATTTTGGATAAGCGATTTGAAGTGCTAGGCGCTAGTACAAGCGGTGTCGGTGTGCACGTTGACATCTCTTGTGCTATCTAAAATTAGATCTAAGCCATTGATTTGGTCAGCGAAGATGAGCGATCATGATCGATTTACGATAGTAATATAATGCATAAACACAAATTAGGGTTTCAAAGCAGTCGCGTCTGCCCTTGTTCGATCGAATGGTTTGATGCATCATTGACTTGCTATGAGCAAGTCTATCGACTGGGAAGAAAATTGGGCTGCCGGTGAACACCTTGGCACCTCTTTGATCGTTCAAGATGCGATCTAAGCCGTCCAATTAGGCCGGCTAAGTTGGACGAATGCGATGGGTTTTGAGACCGTTTTTGCCTGTCTTAGCTCGTTTGAGCTTGTTTTGCCAAAAGCACGATCACCCACATTGGGGTTAGCGTTCGACGTGTTGGAGTATGTTAGATGGAGTCCGACCGGTTGGGGTATTAGTGGGCCCACCAGTGGTTATCCTATGATCGCCTAGTTCCACTAGGAGTATACTAGGCCTATTAAATTGCGTGGCCAAATTGTGTGGCCGTGATCGTTTCTTAAGACTGATATGGGCAGGTCTAGATTTTCCTTAAGGAATTTAAACGCGTTCGATTGTACTAACTTTTAATTAAAAGGTGTGTAAACACGCTAATCTCTTTGTCGGAGGTGGTGTAGCCTACGGGGTGTTTTCATACGAGATTTCAATGCGACATTTCGGGAGATTCGCTACTGCTATTGTGAGTGAACATTAATCGTCATGTCATGCCAACATTGAAAGTTCGAGGTGGGGAACATAGCATAGGAAAATACTATGAGGGCAATGCATTAGTGAATAATGCGGTGGAAGATAAAATTCACGAATATTTTGGGATTGATGTTGCACGCACCATTCTGAGTAAATTTCATATATACATATATATTGAATTGCTCAATACATATGTGAGCGAAGAGTCTTAAGCATTCATTGCTTTTAAATGGCTTATGTTCCTTTGCAGGATGACATCGCATTAAATACTGGGTTTACGATTTTAGCCCTTAAACTAAAAACTACCATCAACAGATACCTAGGAAACTTCTTATGAGAATTTATTATTGTTTTTTAGAAGGATTACTAGAGTTTGGAATAACAATTATTATGATTACACATAGCTATGTCCAACGTTTTCATCTTCATGTTTTTAGATTTATTTATTTATATTCTAAGTTATTTGGAAGATGATTTTTGCAATTATATATTGCAAATAGTTATGGGATATGTTGTTTACATCCGTGAACTTGTGACTATCCCATACTTGTTCAAAAGTTATCTCTATTATGTCGATATGAATGTATTGATGGAAGATAGAATGAACTTTTGACATTACAAAAGTTAAAGCCTTTTATGTCATGTTTTGATAAAAAGAAAGGATAAAACTTTTGTTTACAAGGATTAAGTCTATTATATGTCATTGTGCAAATAGTAATGGAAAATAGAATGAATCCTTGTCTATTCCGCAATATTTGGTCGATCTCCAGATCCACAATATTTTGTGCATATCTTTGTGTTGTTAAAGTAAGGTTTCTTATGTTGAGCACAATCGACTGAGTTGATTATTCTCTTATGATTAACTTAGTTGTTCCTCCATGAGGTTCCCTATGTCGAACATGATCAACTAAATTAATCAGTTTCTTTTGGTTATTTTAGTTGTTGCTACGTAAGTTCGCTTATGTCGAGCATGACCAATTAAATTGATCGCTTTATGTGGTTAATTTGGTTGTGTATTTCAATTGAATTAATCATGGGTTCTCTTGTGATTAATTTGGTTGTTATTTTTCGATTGAACTAACTATGGGTTATCTTGTGGTTATTTCAATTGAATAATTTTGGATACAAATTCATGTTTCCATGTGATTTGGTTGTCCAAAAGAAATCATTCTTTTCTTGTGAAAGTAAGGTCGCCTTTGTTGTTCCTTCGGGGATGAAATTTTATGGGGGAGAGTTATTTTGAACTTGTGCTTAATTGCCATATCTTTGTGGGGAGTGCGGATGTGGAATTTTTAGGGGTTAATTTGTATCTTCATAACTCCTTGATGAATGCATTTAGCTTCGGCTTTATGATTGCATCTAAATTTGTTGGCATGTAAATACACCTTTTGGTCATGATGTATCTCCGTGGAAATTTCATCAGGATCCCACTAATTTTCGTACCTTTGCCAATTTTTTTGACAAAAAGGGGGAGAATTAATTTGTAGTTCATGATGTGACTCAATAATGTTGTAGAAAGTGGTAGTAGGGTTGTCGTTCACTCGGACTTGATGAGATTGATTTTTAAGAATTAATAAAAGAAAATAATAAAAATACAGAATATATACAATTTATGTCACAAGATGAAGAGGATTCTTGGGACTCGGGATTCCACTAATTCTCACATTCATGCGGTTCATCTATTAATTCCGGACAATTAAAGCTCATAAAATAACAAACATCGACTCTAAATCTTTGCCAAGGTAGATTTTATAAAGAATTATATGTAACTCACAAGCATGGCGCATCTAAAGTACCTAAGACTAAGCATGCGACATCTAACGAATTCACACAAATAGTCAAGAAAAATCATAAATCAATTATAATAGTGCAAATAGTCATAAAGGAATTAAATAGAATTACCACATGGGTGCAAAACAACTTCCTCCATCGTCCCGTGATGGGTTCTAGCTCATCATGTTGGAAACACGCTCAAAAATCATTTTTATTGCTCAAAGGAGGTGTACAAATGATGATATGGAGAAAAAACTATTAAAACCGGGTGTTTGCAACGCTTATAATTGTTGCAAACACCGTTACTGACGATAACGAAGAAGTGTGGCTGTTCTTTGTATTTACTGCGACCGCGAATGGCGTCCTTTCATCATTGAAGAACGGCGGTCTTCGGCGGCCCATTCTTCGTGTTCTTGAGGTTCTTCCACGGCACAACGAAATCCTCTGCAACTTGATTTTCTAAGCTCACGTAATGCTCCCAAACTCTCCTATTTCCTTCTGTGATCCATAAGCACATATATATATCGCATCAGTACCCAAATATCTTGAGTTGAATGCGAATAATTCTCTCTTCACTCCTATGCAAAACTCGGAGATATTATTTCCTTTTTTTCTCTCTTGGTTTGATTTTCACGCGTCTGCAGCTGTCAACTAGTGTTTACTCCCTCCAAACACGTTGCCAACACAACAAAGATTGAGTCAAATCCCTTCCAAACATACGCCAACTTCCAATCATCACGGGATATCCCGTGTCTTTCTCCAACTCAACATTCCACGTATCTTCCTATATTTTTGAATCCACCCCTTATCCGTCTGTTTTGTCTTAACGGGCTATTCCAAATCTATTTGAAGAAGAAATCACAGGAAATATAGACCATAATCTTTCCGGCCAAATCCCACTTGGTGGAACTTCATCGTCCCCATTTTCGTGATGTATCCCTTGTTTTGCGAATTTGGCCACATAACATCCCACGTTTGACCAAAACAGGTAATCCCGATCCAACTCGAGCAGCAAATCCAATTAAAACTCGACAATTATCTGCTTTTGTAATTCCACGCTGCAACCGAATTTCAAATTGGTCTTTCATAAAACGTGCACATGTTTTCTTCAAATCATTTCTGTTAAGCTAAATAGAGAATACCCACAAAATTTCGAACAATTGAATCTCGGTATAGCACCTTCAAATCTTCAACCCTAATTCGGTTGCATTAAAAACCAGTTTTCCCGCTTAAAACTTATATTTGAATTGTTGAAGATGAAGTGCTTACTGAACCAAAACAGCGTGCCTTTAACGAGTTGATTTGGAAAAAAGGTGCCCCTTAGTAATTGGGTTACCCCTTATCCAAAGTGGAGTCCCAGAATAGCAAATGTCCTCCTGGGGTGCTCAGCGCAACTTTTTCGAAACGATTTTCCAAAAATATTTATTTCCAAAAATACCTAAAAATACATGAAAACACAATATTAGTACAAAAATCGAGTTCCAATAATACCAACACCGAGGACAATTCGGACACATAAATGCGTCTGTCGATTCACACTACAAATACATATGGTTTACAGATCATTATGTAAGGGGGAGTGGTTTTCATGTTGAGATATGTATTTACTAAGGGGGAGTGATGCATATCACCATAGTGTTATTGTCAAAGTTGTGATACAATTGAACTTTGATGTTGTGTAATAATACTATGACACTGTATAACAATGATTGAGAGCATTTTGTTTTCTCATTGTTATAGCTATGGATCTTCAACAACTGTGATGCTGAACTTACAACCTTTAGGATCATGGATTACTTGGAAGTGACGAAGATTTCGAGTCGCGTTGAAGATGCCAAGGAAATCAAGCATGTGGATAAGAAGCTTATTTTTTATCTTTTTTTGTAATCCATTTGTATTGATAGTTTTGTCACTAAAATTGACAAAGGGGGAGATTGTTAGAGCTTTGCTCAGTCAAACTCGCATGCGTTTCTATCTCACGCATGTTTGTCAATGTTAGTGTTCAAAACTATAAGTCTTGATTTCTAGCCTATTTATAGATGTCTCGGACTAGGACATAGATAATGTAGTTGAGCTGAAATCTCTCGACGTTCATCTCTTGAAGACGAAGAACTACTAAGGGGAGCTTGTGGAAGACAAAAGTTATGTGGAGAGTTGAACTTATCTATCACTTGGAAAGTATATTTCTACTATCTCCTATATTGAGACATAAGTCGTGTTACGATTTAGTTTTCTTTATAAACATTTGAGATTTCGAGCTGAGTATATCTCGCTTACATATTTCTCGAAATATATGTTGGTAAGCTTTCGCTTCGACCAAGTTCATCTTATATTATGAGAAAATTGCCGAGTAACATCTTACATGGTTTGTGTGATACAATCATTTGCTGTAATATCTTGAAAATTGCTTTGATGTTAATAGTGTGTGAAAACGACTATTGACATTATAGAAGAATTTTTCAATGATTGAAATAAAGAGTTGATGATGTAACCATCTTTGGATATAAGCATATATAGTGTGTTCGCACATTAGTGTATAAGTCCATACTACGGGAGCCAGAGTATGCATATGTGTGTATACGAAATTGGTGAAGGAGCCAGGTTAAGTATGCGTACCATACGCATACTGGCGGAAGTTCTCAAACCGAGAATTTCTGCTGAGTTTGGTTTTGGAAAAACTCTTAACTAGTCACCTTAAGTATGCATACCCATGAGCATATTGGAGGAAGTTTTTGAACCGAAAATTTCTGCTGAGTTTGGAAACTTTACAAACTCAAAAACCGGTTGCTTATGTACGCATACTTAAGCTGGTTACTTTGTCAAATTGGTCAAGTCCATGAACTTAAACATTTAAATCATAAGGAATGCAATATTTGCAAACCGTGGCTATAATGTTCATGATTGATTCAAGTGAATCAAACTGATTTGATTTCAATTGGGTTTTCTAAACAATTGAACAACTCTTAACTAGTTTCATTTGAGTCATTTGAACTAGTTATGGTTAAGATGAATAAGGTTGATATGAGAGTAATCATATGGCTAACCTCGGTTAACTATTTGTGAACCAACCTGGTGTACACGTTTAGGTACGGCTACATAAACCTAAATGAGGGTACATTTCATTTGTGTGTAATAAGCTAAGTTCGATCTAACGGTTGAAAGATATTAGCTTGGTTGAATTAGGTTTTTCATCTAAAGGTGAATATTGAATGCCTTGTTACCAAGGTAACTTGGATTGCAAACCCTGATTTTAAAACTATATAAAGGAAAACTCTAGCAACTGGGAAACCTAATCCCCACACTTCATGTGTGTTACTAGTTGCATAACTAGAGTCGATTCTCCTTTAACCTTAGGTTTCTTCTCGAGACCCTGTAGGTTAACGACTTGAAGACTTCATTGGGATTGTGAAGCCAGACCCAACTATTATCTTTGTAGTTGCGTGATCTGATCTTGCTGTTTCTATCGTGTTAAGTGCAATTGAAATAATTGGCTCGAGATTTTATATCTCCGATAGGCAAGATAGAAAAGTAATCACAAACAAACTTCGTCTCATCGTTTGTGATTCCACAATAACTTGTTTCGCTAGTCGATTAAGTTTATTGTGAGGTGATTGATAATACTAGGTTGTTCTTCGGGAATATAAGTCCGGTTTATCAATTGGTTCATGTTCACCTTGATTTATCAAAATACGGAACAAAAAATCTTGGGTATTTCTGTGGGAGTCATATTTATTCAATCCTATAGACTTTTCTGTGTGAGACATATTTGTCTATCAAGTCTTCGACTTTGGGTCGTAGCAACTCTTAGTTGTGGGGGAGATCATTTAAGGGAATAAAGTGCATAGTATCCTGCTGGGATCAGAGACGTAAGGAGCGCAACTGTACCTTGAATCAGTGTGAGATTGATTAGGGTTCAACTACAGTCCAGTCCAAAGTTAATTGGTAGTAGGCTGAGTATCCGTAGCGGCTTAATACGGTGTGGTGTTCAATCTGGACTAGGTCCCGGGGTTTTTGCATTTGCGATTTCCTCGTTAACAAAATTCAGGTGTCTGTGTTATTTTTTTCCGCATTATATTTTGTTATATAATTGAAATATCACAGGTTGTGCGTTAAGATCAATCAATTAGAATATCCAACCTTTGGTTGTTTATTTACATTGATTGACACTTGAACATTGGTCTTTGGTACCGTTCAAGTAACTCCTCTTATATTCAATCGGGCTCGCAGATTTCTATTTGCTGATTGCGGATTGAATTAAGAGTTAGAGATATTAAACTCTTTGATATACTTTAATCTAGATTGAGTCTGATTTCTAGTTGATTATCCGAGAAAGTGTATTGGAGTAAGTCCTCTCGGTTGCCAAACGAATTATTGGGTGTGGTTGTTAGACCCACGCATTTTCAATTGGTATCGAGTAGGCAAACACGTTAAAGACCTTATAAGTCTGTGTTTGTAGCGATCTGATTATGGACGAGTCTATCTCTAATAACGTACCAGTTCAGAAATTGCCAGATGATTGTCAAAGCTTGGATTCACCTGAGAGAACTGTCACATCTAAGTCAATATATAAACATTCCCTTAATGTAAAAACTGTTGAAGTCTGGGAAACACGCCTAGAAGAACAGTTGGATGAACTTTCTGATGAAGGTGATTCAGATATTGATAGAGATGTTGATGAGGAAGTCTTTGAGTATGTGAAGATTTTTAATTCGTTGGAAAAGAAGAAGATGACAACTTCTCATGTCACTCCTCTTCTGACTCCTCTCTTCGAGAAACAAGAAATTGAGAAGGTGTTACACATATGTTTATGTTTCGAATTGTTCTAACGAATCGATCCTCAAGGATTCTGAGGAAAACCTACGTATGAAGTCACTTGAATGTGATAATATTTTTCAAAAGTACTTTTCGTTGGAAGAGAAACTTTCAGAATCTGAAGCAAGGTTTAACTCTCAACAAATTAGTTTTGATGAAAAAGAAAGCGTTTTTCTCGCTCGAGAAAAACGCTTTGAGGCTGATTTAGCTGCTGCTCTTGATAAAATCAAGATGTTGGAAGATGACTTGAAAAAGTTCAATACTAGTTCAAGAAAATTAACCACTATGCTAGGAGCAAGTAAAAATCACCGTGATACACGAGGATTTGGCTATAAGGGAATAGATGCTCCAAGTATTAGCAAAGAGGTAAAATTTGTCAAGGCTAGTGATTCTTCTCAACAAAAGGTTTCCACTGATGGCAAAATTGAAATACCTTCACTGGAAGTTAAGGTTCAAAATAGAAAAATATATCAACCCCAAAAATCAGCACACACGGATCGAGGTAAGAACATTCTTTATGTTTGCCACTATTGCGGAAATAAAGGTCACCTGGAAAGGAGATTTTATTTCCGTATAAGGAATGAGAAACTTCATGATGTTCTTGTTTGGGCATCACAAGAAGTTGTGAAACCAAGATCATATGTTAAGACTAATCCCCTTAACGTTACAGGTTGTAACTGTCCAACCTTGAGGGAAAGGAATCAGTGATGTGATTTTCCTAGTTTTTCCTATAAACGTCATACGAATCCTTTTCACAATCGTAATAGTTATCAAAAGGATAACTTCTTCAAGACGAAGACAAGATCCGATGCTCCCAATTGGAGAAAGACTAACTTGCAAAAGAATAGTCAATCCAATTCTCTTCCGAGAATTCTAGAAGAGAGTAATGGGAAGAAGGTTCCGGTTGTTCACACTCAGAAGTGGGTACTAAAGAAAGCCAATGATGATTTGAGTGTGAAAAGGAATGATCTTCCAGAAAATTCCATGACTACGGAGAAGGCAGTATCCATGATATTGGAACTTAACAAGTTTTTTGGAAAAATGGAATTGGATGTGAAAGGTTCTAAAAGCGATCTCTTTCATGATAATCCAAAGGTCACTTATGGTGAGCAAGACATTGTTCACCCAAACACAACTTAATTGTGTTTTAAGTGCATCCTCACCAAGGAATGCCCTGCTATGTATACGGTGAGGGAAGCACAAGAATTGGGGCACACAAATTATGTTTGGTAAGGTTGTAGAATTCGAATGGATTCTTCTAAAAAGGTTTGAAAATAGTAGTTCGGGATGTTTGGACTTCATGGTACACCTACCAGGTATGCATAACATCATTAAAATCAAAATTCAGGGGTTTAAGTAGGCATACCCATTTGCATACTCCCCCAGGTCATGAAAATTCGTTTGCAAAACGGTATGCATACTTAACGTCGATATTCGGTAAATTTGTTTTGAACATAACTTCTTCGTCCGAACTCGGAATGACCTCATTATTTTTGCATTCTATTCCTATTTGAATTTTATTCAAAATAGAGATGAGAATTACTAAATTTGAATGAGTTAAGATTGGTATTTGTCCCGTCTCTTGTTTTTGAGTGTTTTGCTCCGTTTCGTCGCACTTGTTCCACTTCTCTTGGACTTGGATTCTTCGAGTACTACTCTTCTAAGCTCATTTGTAGCTTTACAAGAATGTTGTTGGTAAACCATAAAGAAGGAAGTTCAAGAATAGACAGTAGCACGCATTGTTATGGGATTCTTGAATGTTCACAATCATCTTATGTGAACTATGGTGCATGGTCATTAGTGACTTTGTATGTTCTTCTTTGTTAAGAAAATCTTTTTATACGCCCTTGGTAGCTATGCTTGGTGTAAATCCGGGCGAAAAAGATTGATTCTACCCTCTAAGGACAAATCATCTTATATGTGCATTACGAGTTTGTTTGATACTGTTATGGGGTAAAAACTGATTCTGCTGTTTTTGGTAAATTTGGGTGTGTTGATGAGAAACAAATTCAAACCCTAAATAAATGCACTGCACATGAGTACTTTTAGATTCGAGATATCAATCTGTAAGGCTCTGGCCTAAACCAAGAAATGGTCGTTCCAGATTCAATTCGGTCACAAGGTGAAGGAGAAGGGTTGATCTTATGGAGGGAAGCGAAGAAGGTGTTTGAGATTAGAATGTTGAATTATGAAGGTGTGGCTGTTTTATGACTTGTATCAGAAAATGGTTTCTGGCTACTTGTGTTGATAACACTTGTATTTTTGTTGTAGAAATAGATTGAAAACCTATTTATACAAGTCATTGAGCGCACCCTGACCTCGTAGGAAGTGGAGGAGATTAAGTAGTGGAGTAGTGGGGTTGTGTAAGAGGTGGTGATCATCACGTTTCCATTATGAGTGAAGACTGGTCACACCTTCACCCACTACTCTCATCATTGTTAACCGTCCGTCCTTTCCTGAAACTTTCTCATAATGGGGGCGTTGCACGCCGCACGCTGTAAATCGCTAGACCAATAACCAGTGAGCATCCCCCAGTTTGTGACACGTTTGATGTCTCGAGTAAATGGGTCAAGTCGTGAGACTCGCCGCTAAAAGCATCACATAGTTCTTTTAGGTTAAATAATAAAGTTATTTGTGAAATCAATTAATGTTTATGAAGCATTGTTTATAATCGATGCTTTACGCATCGTAGTTTTAAAGATCGCCTAAATTAGTCGCGAGTCGATCTTCTTAAAAGAAGAGCGTGATTGAACACCTTTGGGCGATCGTTTGGTAGCCTTAGGAGTGAGCTACTACTTGGTCGATCACTCCCTGTAGGCGAGTGGCAGATGGTAGCCATTTTAAAATCTTATCGGTCGATCCAGTTTAGATCTGGACCGCTTAAATCGGCTAGCCAAGTTGAGCTGCTGGGACGATTTGCGACAGTTAATGACTGCTGTTGAATTATACAAGTAGTGCGAATGGCCTCTTTTGAGTGATCGTTTGGGGGCCTTATGAACGAGCCATGACTTGGCCGATCGTTCTTTATGGAGGAGGGGTGGCCGGTGATCACGACGTCACCCTGTTGGTCATCTAGAATCCGATCCAAACCGTCCGACCAAGGTAGCGAAGTTGGACGTACGAGATGATTTGTGGCAGTTGTATGTTGTCATTGATTCTAATTAGGGTTTGGAATCCGTGTGGCCAACCCTATTTTTGCCAAGCGATTTGAAGCACTAGGCGCTAGTACAAGCAGGCCGATCGGCCATGCACAAAGACAGGCCGTTGGTGTGCACGTTGACATCTCTTGGGCTATCTAAAATTAGATTTAAGCCATTCGATTTGGCTGGCGGAGATGAACGGTCATGATCGATTTGCGGTAGTAACATACTGCCGCAAACCCAAATTAGGGTTTCAAAGCAGCCGCGTCTGCCCTTGTTCGATCGAATGGTTTGATGCATCATTGACTTGCTATGAGCAAGTCGATCGACTGGGAAGAAAATTGGGCCGCCGGTGAACACCTTGGCACCTCTTTGATCGTTCAAGATTGATATAAGCCGTCCAACTAGGACGGCTAAGTTGGATGGATGCGATGGGTTTTGAGACCGTTTTTGCCGGTCTAAGCTCGTTTGAGCTTGTTTTGACAAAAGCGCGATCACCCACATTGGGGTTAGCTTTAGACGCGTTTGAGTATGTTAGATGGAGTCCGACCGGTTGGGGTATTAGTGGGCCCACTAGTGGTCATCCCTGATCGCCTAGTTCCGCTGAGGAGTAGACTATGCCTATTAAATTGCGTGGCCAAATTGTGTGGATGTGATCGTTTCTTAAGACTGATATGGACAGAGTCTAGATTTCCCTTAAGGAATTTAAACGCGTTCGATTGCGCTAACTTTTAATTAAAAGGTGTGTAAACACGCTAATCTCTTTGTCGTAGGGTGGTGTAGCGTCGCGGTGTTTTCATGCATATTTCAATGCGACATTTCGAGAGATTCGCGTTACTCATTGTGAGTGAACATTAATCGTCATGTCAGGCCAACATTGAAAGTTCAGCTGGGGAACATAGCATAGGAAAATACTAGGCGGCAATGCATTAGTGAATAATGCCGGTGGAAGATAAAATTCACAGAATATTTTGGGATAGCTGTTCACGCACCATTCCGAGTAAATTTCATATATAAAGATATATTGAATTGCTTAATACATATGTGAGCGAAGAGTCTTAAGCACTCATTGCTTTTAAATGGCTTCTGTTCCTTTGAAGGATGACAACGCATTAAACACATGGTTTACGATTTTAGCCCTTAAACTAAAAACTACCATCAACAGATACCTAGGAAACTTCTTATGAGAATTTATTCTTGTTTTTGAGATGGATTACTACAGTTTGGAATATCAATTATTATGATTACACATAGCCATGTCTAACGTTTTCATCTTCATGTTTTTAGATTTATCTATTTAAATTCTAAGTTATTTGGAAGATGATTTTTGCAATTTTAATCTTTATGATTTTATATATTGCAAATAGTTACAGGATATGTTGTTTACATCCGTGAACCTGTCACTATCCCATACTTGTTCAAAAGTTATCTCTATTATGTCGATATGAATGTATTTATGGAAGATAGAATGAACTTTTGACATTACAAAAGTTAAAGCATTTTATGTCATATTTTGATAAAAAGAAAGGATAAAACTTTTGTTTACAAGGATTAAGTCTATTATATGTCATTTTGCAAATAGTGATGGAAAATAGAATGAATCCTTGTCTATTCCGCAGTATTTGATCGATCTCCGATCCACAATCTTTTGTGCATATACTGTGTTGTTCCGTAAGGTTTCTTATGTTGAGCACAATCGACTGAGTTGATTATTCTCTTATGATTAACTTAGTTGTTGCTCCATGAGGTTCCTTATGTCGAACATGATCAAATAAATTAATCAGTTTCTTTTGGTTATTTTAGTTGTTGCTACGTAAGTTCGCTTATGTCGAGCATGACCAATTAAATTGATCGCTTTATGTGGTTAATTTGGTTGTGTATTTCAATTGAATTAATCATGGGTTCTCTTGTGATTAATTTGGCTTTTATTTTTCGATTGAACTAACTATGGGTTATCTTGTGGTTATTTCAATTGAATATCTTTAGATACAAATTCATGTTTCCATGTGATTTGGTTGTCCAAAAGAAATCCTTCTTTTCTCGTGAAAGTAAGGTCGCCTTTGTTGTTCCTTCGGGGATGACATTTTATGGGGGGGAGTTCTTTTGAACTTGTGCTTAATTGCCATATCTTTGTGGGGAGTGCGGATGTGGAATTTTTAGGGGTTATCTTGTATCTTCATAACTCCTTGATGAATGCATTTAGCTTCGGATTTATGATTACATCTAAATTTGTTGGCATGTAAATGCACCTTTTGATCATGATGTATCTCCGTGGAAATTTCATTAGGATCCCACTAATTTTCGTACCTTTGCCATTTTTTTTGATAAAAGGGGGGGAGAATTAATGTGTAGTTCACACTACAAATACATATGGTTTACGGATCATTATGTAAAGGGGAGTGGTTTTCATGTTGAGATATGTATTGACTAAGGGGGAGTGATGCATATCACCATAGTGTTATTGTCAAAGTGGTGATACAATTGAAGTTTGATGCTGTGTAAAAAATACTATGACACTGTATAACAATGATTGAGAGCATTTTGTTTTCTCATTGTTATAGCTATGGATTTTCAACAACTGTGATGCTGAACTTACAACCTTTAGGATCATGGAGTACTTGGAAGTGACGAAGATTTCGAGTCGCGTTGAAGATGCCAAGGAAATCAAGCATGTGGATAAGAAGCTTATTTTTTTTATCTTTTTTGTAATCCATATGTATTGATAGTTTTGTCACTAAAATTGACAAAGGGGGAGATTGTTAGAGCTTTGCTCGGTCAAACTCGCATGCGTTTCTATCTCAAGCATGTTTGTCAATGTTAGTGATCAAAACTATAAGTCTTGATTTCAAGCCTATTTATAGATGTCTCGGACTAGGACATAGATAGTGTAGTTGAGCTTAAATCTCTCGACGTTCATCTCTTGAAGACGAAGAACTACTAAGGGGAGCTTGTGGAACTTTTTCGACAAAAGGTATGTGGAGACTTGAACTTATCTATCACTTGGAAAGTCTATTTCTACTTTATCCTATATTGAGACATAACTCGTGGTACGGTATAATTTTCTTTATACACATTTGAGATTTCGAGCTGATTATATCTCGCTTACATATTTCTCGAAATATGTGTTGGTAAGCTTTCGCTTCGACCTAGTTCATCTTATATCATGAGAAAATTGCCGAGTAACATCTTACATGGTTTGTGTGATACAATCATTTGGTGTAAGACTTGGAAGGTTTCAATAATGATTATTTCAATACCTTGAAAATTGCTTTGATGTTAATAGTGTGTGAAGACGCCTATTGACATTATAGAAGAATGTTTCAATGATTGAAATAAAGAGTTGATGATGTAACCATATTTGGATATAATCATATATAGTGTGTTCGCACATTAGTGTATAAGTCTATAAACTGGGAGACAATAGTATGCATATGTGTGTATACGAAATTGGTGAAGGAGACAGCGCATACTGGCGGAAGTTCTCAAACCGAGAATTTCTGCTGAGTTTGGTTTTGGCAAAACTCTTAACTAGTCACTTAAGTATGCGTACTTATACGCATACTGGCGGAAGTTTTGAACCGAAAATTTCTGCCGATCTTGGAAACTTTACAAACTCAAAAACCGGTTGCTTAAGTACGCATACCTGTACGCATACTTAAGCTGGTTACTTTGTCAAATCGGTCAAGTCCATGAACTTAAACATTTAAATCATAAGGAATGCAATCTTTGCAAACCGTGGCTATAATGTTCATGATTGATTCAAGTGAATCAAACCGATTTGATTTCAATTGTGTTTTCTAAACAATTGAACAACTCTTAACTAGTTTCATTTGAGTCATTTGAACTAGTTATGGTTAAGATGAATAAGGTTGATATGAGAGTAATTATATGGCTAACCTCGGTTAACTATTTGTGAACCAACCTGATATACACGTTTAGGTACGGCTACATAAACCTAAATGAGGGTACATTTAATTTGTGTATAACAAGCTAAGTTCGATCTAACGGTTGAAAGATATTAGCTTGGTTGAATCAGGTTTTTCATCTAACGGTGAATATTGAATGCTTTGTTACCAAGGTAACTTGGATTGCAAACCCTGATTTGAAAACTATATAAAGGAGAACTCTAGCAACTGGGAAACCTAATCCCCACACCTCATGTGTGTTACTAGTTGCATAACTAGAGTCGATTCTCCTTTAACGTTAGGTTTCTTCTCAAGACCCCGTAGGTTAACGACTTAAAGACTTCATTGGGATTGTGAAGGCAGACCCAACTATTATCTTTGGAGTTGAGTGATCTGATCTTGTTGTTTCTTTCGTGTTAAGTGCAATTGAAATAATTGGCTCGAGATTTTATATCTCCGATAGGCAAGATAGAAAAGTAATCACAAACAAACTTCTTCTCATCGTTTGTGATTCCACAATAACTTGTTTCGCTAGTCGATTAGTGAGGTGATTGATAATACTAGGTTGTTCTTCGGGAATATAAGTCCGATTTATCAATTGGTTCCTGTTCACCTTGATTTATCAAAAGACGGAACAAAAACTCTTGGGTATTTATGTGGGCGACAGATTTATTCAATCCTATATTTTTTTCCGTGTAAGACATATCTATCTATCAAGTCTTCGACTTTGGGTCGTAGCAACTCTTAGTTGTGGGTGACATCAGCTAAGGGAATAAAGTGCATATTATCCCGCCGGGATCGAGAGACGTAAGGAGCGTAATCGTACCTTGAATCGTGTGAGATTGATTAGGGTTCAACTACAGTCCAGTCCGGGTTAATTGGTAGTAGGCTAGTGTTTGTAGCGGCTTAATACGGTGTGGTGTTCAATCTGTACTAGGTACACCGGGGTTTTTCTGCATTTGTGGTTTCCTCGTTAACAAAATTCTGGTGCCTGTGTTATTTGTTTTCCGTATTATATTTTGTTATATAATTGAAATATCACTGGTTGTGCGTTAAGATCAATCAATTAGAATATCCAACCTTTGGTTGTTGATTTACATGATTGACACTTGAACATTGGTCTTTGGTACCGCTTCAAGTAACTCCTCTTATATTCAATCGTGCTCGATTTCTATTTGCTTTGATTGCGGATTGAATTAAGAGTTAGAGATATTAAACTCTTTGATATACTTTAGATGGAATCTGACTGTCTAGTTGATTCTCTAGAAAGTACATTGGAGTAAGTCCTCTCAGATTGCCAAACGAATTGTTGGGTGTGGTTGTTAGACCCCCGCATTTTCAAGCATGTCAATATTCTTTCCTTGTAGCTATTTTCTATTATCGGAAATAATTTCTGCGGGAATGCCAAACCTGCAAATGATATTTTGGAAGATAAAAGTGAATACGTCTACATCTCTGATCCTGGCTAGAGCTTTGGCTTCCACCCATTTGTTGAAGTAGTCTGTGGCCAGTATCAAGAATCGCATTTTTCCTGTCCCTTCGACCAGTGGTCCGACGATGTTGATTCCCCACTTTTCAAATGGCCAAGGGCTTCCCACTAAATTTAACTCTGTTGTCGGGGCATGAATCCTTTTGGCGAACCGCTGACATTCTTAGCGTATTCTAGACATCCTAGCAGCGTCTTGTATCATCTGCGGCCAGTAATATCCTTGCATTTTAGCTTTGTCGGCCAATGACCTCATCCCGCTATGATTAAATGCGTCTCCATAATGAATGTCCTTCAAGATACGATGACCCTCCTCTCTGGATAAGCAGCGTAATAGGGGTCCAAGGAATGATTTATTTTACAAGATTCCGCCACGAAGCTCGTATTTTCCTACCTTTGATTGCATTTTTCTAGCTTGCTTTACGTCAGCAGGAAATGCCTATTCTTCGAGGAAGAGGTGGATTGCGGCTCTCCAATCTTCTTCGTTGTTAAATTTTCGTCCTCATTTACTCTTGAAAGGATATCATCTTCGGCGATATCTTCACATGCGTCATCTTCGGCAATGTTTTCTCCTACATCGTTTTCATGGTTCGTAGCAGCGACGGTTTGTTGTGGAATGATCGAAGGTTGGTACACTCTTGCTATATTGATGGCCTTAACATTCTTGTCTTTCGGTATTGACGATATGTAAGCTAAGGCATCGACGTGTGTATTGTCTTTCCTACACAGATGTCGAAATTTTATATTAGGCACTTGCGATGCTAGAGTTTGGACCCGAGCCATGTACGCTGAGAGGGTATCATCATAGGTGTTATATTCCAGCTCAATCTATCGGATGACTAGTTGTGAGTCACTTGTTAGGAACACATCAGTTATTCCTAACTCCATTATCAAACGAAGAGCATGTACCACAGCCTCGTACTCCACAATGTTGTTGGTATGCCCTTCAAATTCCAGCCTTAGTGCATACACCATCCTGTCACCGGTGGGTGTTGTGATAATGATCCATATCCCTGCACCATCCTTGTTCCTGGATCCGTTGACGACGACTTCCCATCTTCGTTGACTAGATGGTTCGAGCACATCGATCGGGTCTTTTCCATCTTCGTCTATCCCTGATATGCCCTTCACTTCTTCGTCGTTATCCAGAGGTAGGTCTGCTAGGAAATCCGGCAAGACTTGTGATTTTCGGGCAGTTTGGATCTCGTGTATGATGTTGAATTGTTCCAACTGCGTATTCCACTTTGTTATTCTTCCCACCTTTCTTGCATTTTTGAGAAGAGATTCCAGCAGGGCTTTGCTTGGGACACAAACATAGTGAGTCAGAAAGTAAATTCGTAGCTTCTGTGTCGCTCATACTAGTGCCAGTATGAGTTGCTCAATCTTAGTGTAGTTTATCTCTGCTGTATTGAGGGTTTTGCTGACGTAGTATATAGGCTGCTCCACCTTCGTGTTGGTCCCAACCAGCACAACACTGACTGCATCCTTGGTTGCAGCTATGTATAGTGCCAACATCTCATCGGGTTCAGGTTTTTGGAGGATCGGGATCGTTGCCAAATATTCTTTGATCTTATGGAAATCTTCTTCACACTCAGCGGTTCATGCGAACTTGTTATCTTTCTTGAGGATATTAAAGAAGTGTTTGCATTTGTCCGATGATCTAGCGATGAATCTCCCAAGTGCCGCTATGGATCCGTTGAGTTTTTGGACTTCTTTCAAATTTTTTGGGGATGGAATTTCCACGATGGCCTGGATTTTAGTGGGATCTACTTCGATGCCCCTCTTTGTTACTAAATATCCGAGGAACTTTCCTGATGTGACACCGAAGGTGCACTTTTCCGGGTTCACTTTCATGTTGTATTTCCTCATTGCACTGAAGATATCTCTCAAGTCCTGATGGTGATCCTTGCGCAGTTTACTTTTGATGAGCATATATCATCAACATAGACTTCTAAAGTTTTCCCAATCCATAACTTGAAGATTGCATCAACCATCCTATGGTATGTTGCCCCTGCATTCCTCAATCCAAAGGGCATGCGAGTGTAGCGTAGAGTCCGTGTTGAGTGAAGAATATTGTGCGTTGTTGATCTTCTTCTGCCAGGGCTATCTGATTGTAACCGGAATATACATCCATGAACGATAGTTCTTCGTGGCCTTCTACATCGTCCACTAATTGATTGATGCTTGGTAGCGGGTAGCTATCCTTCGGGCATGCTTTGTTGAGATTGGTGAAGTCGATGCATATCCTTACCCCACCGTTCTTTTTTGGTACGATGACCATGTTCGAGATCCACGTGGGATATTTGAGTTCTTTTATGAATCCTGCATCCTTCCTAACTGCCTGATGGTATTCTGGTGCTTCCTTGCGTAATTTCTGTCTGAATGGGTTCGTGCTTGGCTTTATTCGAAGTTCGTGTTGTATGATCTTGGGATCGATCCCTGGCATATTCCTTGAGCAGCTTGATTAAAGTTTCTTTCCGATTTTTATTCATTAAAGTACCTATCTTGATTATCTTGGGATCTGCCTCTGTTCCAATATTAATTTCTTTGGTAGGTTCGACTGGCGTGAACGTAGGCTTGGGTTCCCCTAAAAGAGGAACGTTTCTTAATTGTTATTTGATGGATTCTTCGACATCCTTGGCCCCTAAACCGCTTTCTTCGGTAGTTAGCACGGTGCTACTCTTCGTTAGACTCATCCCTGAAATTTCTTCGAAATATAGGTTGATCGCCTTGTCTTTGGCTTCTGCTTTTTTTTTTGCCCCTTCGGGCCTTGCGTTCCTCTTCCTGTTCATTGTTGAGTTGATTCTGCTGAGACTGGAATTCTCGTGCGGTGACTTGATCGCCTTTGATTTCCATTTCTCCTTCGAGTGTTGGGAATCTGAGGTATTGATGGTACGTTGCCGCTACTCCTTTGAGTTTGTGCACCCATCTTCGTCCGATGATGGCATTATAGGGGGATGGTGCATCTACCACGCTAAATCTGGTGCTGACCTTCATCGGTCCGGCCTTGACTTCTAAGACGATATCCCCAAGGGGCTTCGTTGCTGCCCCGTTGAATCCATAAATGGTGTAGTAAGAAGACATTAATTGCTCATCATTTAATTTCATCTGCTTGAAAGTGTCATAAATAAGACGTTGACTGATCTCCTCCATTGATCAAGATCTTCTTTATATTCCATCCTGAGACAGGTAGCGTGAGCACCAAAGGGTCGTTATGATCTTCCATGTCTTCCTCAACATCATCGGCAGAAAAAGTTAACGATGCATTCATCCAGTCTTCGTGTGCATCCACTTCCTCTCCATCGATCTTGTATAACTCACAATAGTACACTCGAATTTTTTTCTGAACCTTTTTTTGATTTGATCAGTCAATGACAGGCCGCTGGGCTCTGAACAGGAAATGGTGTTGAGCGTGTTACAAGATATTGTCCTGATTTCTTGGGATAATAATCTTCCTCTACATGGCATGTATATCTTGTATATTTTGTTTCCCTTTTCATGTATATCTTGTTTCCCTTTGTATCTCTATTTCTTGTATATAAGAATGTACGCATTGTATCTTGATACACATCTTTGAATACAACCCTAATATTCGAATATACATGTCATGACAATCTCGCCATGGCATCGTGAGCCTGGCAAGATCTAAACAACCCGTCTTCCGCTGCAACAACAAAATCAATACCTATCAATCCCTCTTCCGTGTCGTATCTAGCTCTGTCTCGTCTGTGCTTCGATTGTACAACTCAAACCCTAGTATCTTATATCCTCCCTGTTATCATTCAACATGTCACGTGAAGATTGTCAACCTATCACCGTAAAGTTTGATGGAACAAACTACAATCATTGGTCCTTCCTGATGAAAAGTTTTCTCAAAGGAAAAGCTATGTGGAAATACATTGATGGCAAAGCCAAGAAGCCCGTAAATCGGTGTTGTTATCTCCGAGAAAGGCAAAGAAGCCGAGGGAGAAAAATTGAAAGTTGGGATGTCAACAATCACAAGATATTGACTTGGATAAGCAACACATTCATAGCCTCTATAAGTATGCAACTCACAAGTTTTGAAACTGCCAAAGATGCATGGGATTTTCTCTCAAAAAGGTATACTCAAATAAACTTTGCCCAGCGATACAAACTAGAACAAGATATACGATCTATGAAACAACAAATGGATCAGTCAGTCTCAGACTTTTATTCTGAGATGTCAATTATATGGAATCAGCTAGCACTAATGGAACCCAATTGACTGTCGATATTGAGCTATGGCAAGTAAGACGAGAAGAGTCACGACTGGTTCAACTGTTAATGGCATTAAGAGATGATTTTGAGACTGTAAGAGCTTCAATCACCTCTCCCAACTGTTGAAGCTGCATTATCTGAACTTATTACTGAAGAAACTCGAAAAAGGATTAAACCTGAGATACCTGCCGTGTTTGCAGTTCCTTCACGTGCAAATCTTAATAATCACTTCAATCCTCAGAGAAACTATCGTGATATATCACAGACCCAGTGCTACAACTGCAAGAAACCTGGTCACTTGGCAAAGAACTGCACTGCACCATCTACACGGAATATGTCACAAACATCAGTCTCTCATACTCCAACATATCAAGGATCGAATTCTCAAATGGTGTGCAACTACTGTAAAGAACCTGGTCATACAGTAGGAAACTGCACATCTCCATCTTCAAGAAATATGAGAGAAAGAAGAAGACTAAATGGCACTGCATCAACATACACTCCTGCACCATCTATTCTTGCAAAGACTCGCATTGGAAAGAAGCCATGAATCATCAAAGCACCTACATCAAATAATCTTGCGGACATCCAAGAGATGCTCAAACAAGCTCTTGCAATTGGTAATAATAATCCTACAACAGCCTCTTCCTTCTCAGTTCCCTCAGGTATCCTTTCAAATGAATGGTTTCTTGACTCAGGTGCTTTCAATCATATGACATACAATTCCAATATTTTGAGAACAAGCATTCTATTGTTACACCTAAAATTCAAACTGCAGATGGATCTGAAATAACTGCTAGTCATATTGGTCAGGTTAAGGTCTCAGATAAGATACATATATCAGATGTGCTACTTGTTCCAAAGTTGAAAATGAATCTTATATCAATTGGGCAGTTGTGTAATCAAGGTCTTAATATTTATTTCTTCTCCTTTGGTTGTGTAATACAGGATCCCAAGACAGAGAAGCTTGTTGGGATAGGCCGTAGAGTTGGTCGACTATATCTTCTTGAAACACTCATTGTTCCTCAACAGTCAAAGAATGAATTTGCTCTTTGCAACCGCAACTTCCCTTACCTCCACCGTGTCTCCATTTATGTCTTGGCACTCTAAGCTAGGCCATGTTTCCTTTTCTCGTCTTACATATATGATCAATAAAGGATTATTAGGAACAACTCAGGTTGATAAAGAACCTCATTGCATCTCCTGTAAGTTGGGTAAACAACCTGCACTTCCTTTTAATAATAGCATTACTCATTCAGTTGAACCATTTGATCTAATTCACTCAGATGTGTGGGGAAAGTCTCCCATTGCCTCTAAGGGAGGGGCTTTATATTATATTATCTTTATTGATGATTTCTCTCGTTTTACATGGTTATATCTCTTCAGTTCTAGGACAGAATTTTTGAAAATATACACAGATTTCTCTAGAATGGTCAAAACTCAATTTGGAAAATCAATCAAAACATTTCGTGCTGATCAAGGAGGTGAATACATATCAACTCCTTTCAAAGACTTTCTTAAAACAGAAGGAAATCTTCTTCAGTTATCTTGTACTGAAACTCCAGAGCAAAATGGTATAGCAGAAAGAAAACACCGTCACATCATAGAAACAGCTAGAACTCAACTTCTTTCAGCTTCTGTTCCCTCTAATTTTTGGGGTGAGTCAGTTCTTACTGCAGTATATACAATCAATCACATTCCTTCTATAGTCATAAGAGGAATATCACCATATGAATGTCTCTATGGTGAGAAACCTAATTACTCTGAGCTTCATGTTTTTGGCTCAACATGTTTTGTTCTTCTCACTGAAAGAGAACGAAACAAACTTAGCAAAAAGAATGCTATATGTATGTTTCTAGGGTATGGTATTGAACAAAAAGGTTATCGTTGTTATGATCCAGAGAGTCGACGATTACGTATTTCTCGTCATGTTACTTTTTGGGAAAATATACCCTTTTGGTCTCTTCCTATCAGTAAGTCTTCAACTCTAGAAAAGTTTACGTATTTAGATCCTTTTGAGAATGTGTCTCTGCCTAGCTCTCCGTCAACCAATATTCCTTCGATTGACACAGAAGTCATTCCTCCAGAAAGTCCTTTCATTGATGCAGAAGTCATTCCTCCGAAAGTCCTGAAGCTACACATGACCACTCTATGGACAATCCTGACATTGTGTCTCAAGAAAGGGATCTTGTGCTTGAAGTTGATGCATTACCACCACGCATCCGTCGACCACCATCCAGGTTATCAGATTATCACTGCTCTTTATCATCTATTTTATCTATGCATGAACCAAAATCATACAGGGAAGCATCTTTAATTCCGGTCTGGCAAACATCAATGGGAGAAGAACTAACATCCCACAAGGACGCTGGTACATGGGATATGGTTGACTTACCACTAGGAAAATCTGTCGTTGGAAGCAGATGGGTGTACAAAATCAAAACAAATTCAGAAGGAAAGATAGATCGTTACAAATCTCGCCTAGTTGCTCAAGGGTATACACAAGAATATGGTATAGACTATGAAGAAACATATGCTCCTGTTGCTCGTATGACTACTGTACGTACTCTCCTTGCTGTTGCTGCTACTCGTAATTGGAATCTTCATCAAATGGATGTCAAAAACGACTTCCTCAATGGAGAACTTCAAGAAGAAGTATATATGAGACCACCACCGGGAATGCCTCACTCTCCAAATCAAGTATGTAAGCTTCGAAAAGCTTTATATGGACTCAAACAAGCACCAAGAGCTTGGTTTGAGAAGTTCTCCAATGCTATTCTTCAGTACGGATTCAATCAAAGTGCTTATGATTTAGCAATGTTCACTAGATCAACTACAAAGGGTATGGTTATTCTTCTTTTATATGTTGATGATATGGTTATCACTGTGACGATTTAGAAGGAATTACTGCTCTTAAACTCTATCTCAATTCGTGTTTTGAAATGAAAGACTTAGGTCTTTTAAGGTATTTTCTTGGCATAGAGGTCGATCAATCATCTGATGGTTATTTCATCTCACAAGTAAAGTATGCTTCAGATATTCTTCAACATGCTGGGTTAACAGATAGCAAAACTGCAGATACACCTCTTGAACTGAATGTAAAGCTCAATCCTTTTGATGGGAAAATTTTGTCCAATCCTACATTGTATCGTCAACTTGTGGGAAGTCTCAATTATCTGACTATCACAAGACCAGACATCAGCCATGCAGTTCATGTAGTTAGTCAGTTTATGTCAGCTCCAAGATCCACACATTATGTTTCTTTGTACTTCGAATTTTACGTTATATCAAAGTTACCTGTGTCAAGGTCCTAAGTTTTCATCTACTTCGATCTATCCCTTCATGCATATTCGATTCGGATTGGGCCGGTGACATCACGGATAGACGTTCAACTACAGGTTATTGTGTATTTTTAGGTGACTCTTTGATCTCTTGGCGAAGTAAGAAACATAGTGTCGTCTCTCGGTCTAGTTCTGAGGCTGAGTATCGAGCTCTTGCTCATACAACTTCTGAGATTGTTTGGTTAAGATGGCTTCTTGAAGACATGGGAGTTCATCTATCAGGTCCAACTCCATTGTGTTGTGATAATAAGGCTGCTATTCACATTGCTCATAACGACGTGTTTCATGAACGAACGAAGCATATTGAGATTGATTGTCATTTTGTAAGACATCACTTCAAGCGGCGTGACTATTGTCTTACCATTTGTTCGCTCGACTTGCAACTTGCAGATCTTTTCACCAAAACATTGACTTCAGTTCGTCTACGGTTCTTAATTTCCAAACTCAACATGTGTGTTGCACCATCTTGAGTTTTAGGGAGGGTGTTACAAGATATTGTCCTGATTTCTTGGGATAATAATCTTCCTCTACATGGCATGTATATCTTGTATATTTTGTTTCCCTTTTCATGTATATCTTGTTTCCCTTTGTATCTCTGTTTCTTGTATATAAGAACAGACGCATTGTATCTTGATACACATCTTTGAATACAACCCTAATATTCAGAATATACATGTCATGACAATCTCTGTCAGAGCGTTCCGTCATTCTCTGGTAAGTGGGCTTGCTTGCTTCGTTGGGTCCTTTATTCGGTTGCTGGCTTTAGAACGTATTTTTTGAGATCTACCGCGTCTATCAGCTTCTGGATCATTATCTTGAGATTTTTGCATTTCTCCGTCTGGTGACCGTTGAAGCAGTGGTACTCAAAGTATTCCATTGATTTCTAGGATCTTGGTGAGTGTTTTCCCTTAGAACATGGCCATTCGAGGTTGGTTCGGTCCTTGATCTCTCTCAAGATGCAAACGTAGTTGGTGTTAAGCTTCGTGTAGACCTGATCTTCAAACTTTTGATCGTTGCGCCGATGGTCGTCTCTTCGTCATCTCTTATCTTCGTTGAAACGCTCGGTTGAGCTAGTCCTTTTTGATCCGCTGGCTTGCTCCACTGAGTTCGTCCGATGATATCTTTGTATCTGGGCTCTGGGATTCTCCTGTTGGATTTCTTCCAACCTGGCGTGCTTTTCGATAATTACTCGGAGATCTCCTTCGGTTGAGGGGTTGCTTCCATGAATCTCGACAAATAACGGGCTCATCCTATCCAGTACCCATTTGTAACAGTTGATGCTGACCACCGGGATGACGTTCCCTATTGCTTGACAAATCTTGTGCCACCTATCAATATACTCTATGATCGTTTCCTTAGGTCCGATTGCTAGCGAGAAAATCTTGTCCATACCCGCATTGACAGTCTTGTTGTACATGTATGTCTCCAAGAATACTTCGGTGAGTCGGCTGTAAGAATCGATGAAGTTGGGGGTAGGTTATCAAACCATGAAAATGCCGATTCTTTCATACTTGAGGGGAAATATCTGCACAAAACTACGTCGTCTCGCTCCCATCGGGCCATTGTTCGGTTATAATACCGAAAATGGGCTGCTGGATCGTTTGAACCGTCGTAGCATTCAAACACTGGGATCAGACACTTTGGTGGGATGAGTGCTCTTTCCAGGTGCGCGGTTAATGGTGTAGTAATGGTTTCTCTCATTACTTCCTCTAGTCTTCCTCCTACTTGCTTCACCTTCAGCTGCTTGATTTCTGCCATCATTTCAGTACAAAGATTCTCCATAGCAATGAAGTGTTCGTCCCTTATCGCTGATCTCCCTAGTCTTCGGGATTCTCTATCGAAGTAATCGGAATCTTCTGGCACGTAATCGGGATCGAATGATCTGGTTCTTCATGCAACTCGACGGTTTAGTGGTTCGGTATTGTTAATGTTCGCTACTATCATTCTTCGGTCCTGATTCGGCTGTGGTGCTTTCGAATTTGCCTCGTCATGCCGGTTTTCTACCTCGGCACTAAAGGCGATCTTATCCTTGAGTTCTTGATTCTCTCGTGCAAGTAACGCTACAACACCGGCGTATACCTTCTGATTCTTATTCAATTCTTCGAGTTCTGCCATTAGTTGGATGTAGTGGTTTGATCCCTAGTTCGGAGTTCCTACTTGTACTTGTCCACCAGCAACAACGATATGGTCTTCGTCTACGGTCTGGATTAGTGGGATCGGCGGATCTAGGGGTAAGACCTGGAGCTCTATAGGTTGAGGTACTGGCTGGTTCGCTGTCAGCAGGGGTTGAGTAGTTAGCAGTGGTTGGTTTTGCTCATTGGTTAGCGACATTCCATAGACGGGTTGCTGCATAGTTGATTCCGCAACTCCTTCTCGTTGTTCGTTTACACGGGTTATTGTTGCCATCTTCGCTGCATCGGCTTTAGCTGCTGCAGTTCTGAGAGCTACCGCTGCTATTGCATTAGCATCAAGTGGTGGGGTACTTTCCGCTACATCCTGCCTTTTGCTGGCTGCTTTTATCTTCTCACCCTTCTGCTTGCTTCGTGTTACAACCGGTGTGGTTCTTGGTGCCTCCTTTGACGCTGCCTTAGCTTTTCCAACATCTTTTGTTTTGTCCATGTTCTGCAAGAAAGATTGTTGGCAAGGAAAACATACCCACGAAGGGTTTTCTTAGTCACAGGCATATGACGATGTAAGAGTGACCAACAAAGATATTTTACGAGAGAACATAGATCCCAAGATTTTTAGTTGTGAAAACATGGATCCAAAGATTTTTACAAGATAAAACAATGATCCGAATGTTTTTAGCCGATAATAAATCCAATTGTTTTTGTATTTTGAGTCGGTATTTAAAATATGCGGGTTTTTGTAGTGAAAAAGTTTTGTTTTACCCAAAACCCTTTTAAATCGGGTCTTTTTTGCTGGTTTGTCACCCAAAGTCTGTATTGAAGAACAGTGTTGGGTGATGAAAGAAGTTCACAGGGAAAGATAAAACTTTTACCGGGACAAAAGCGTCCATGTTTCTAGCGCCAAATTGTGAACACAGATGTAACGATGATAGCATCGTGTCCACAATCAATGTTCGCAGTACTAATTAAATTCTTTACTGATTAAAATAGATACAAGATGATAACTTAGCTTTTATTGGAAACTCTGAGCCTTCGGGATCGTCATCGTTTCTTTTCTATTTTGCTTGATAGAAGTGCTTATAATGATTAAAACGATGAATGCTGATTGTAAAAGTAATAAATCCATGAGTGCAGAATGTAAATGACACGATGATTTACATGGTTCAGCACTAAGGCCTACGTCCACGGGGGTTAGGTTTTTCACTATGGATCAAATAAGGTTACAAATGATAGTCGAATGACTATGAGTAGGGAACGATGATAGGGCAGGATAAATAAAACTCATAATTACTGTTACAATTTCTCTGTTTCTAACAATAGTTCTTTCTCTCTTAAAATTGGTCGACCACTTCTCTTGTGGTCGAGCAGGGTATTTATAGACTTTTCTATGTGGGCCTCTCTTTACTGACACCGTTGATGCTTATCATCTTGGTTATTGTGCCGACCCGAAGACTATCTTCGTGATTCCCCGATGCCTCCAACGGTAATGTATTACAACGATGATGCACTTTCCCTTTCTCCATAGGATGCTTGACACGTATCCTATGTTTGTAGCATTTAAGGCGGGTGGTTGGGCAGTTCATATGCGTCGAACAAATTACTGATGGTATTACCTCCTTGTCAGTGAAACTCATATCCTCCGTTCATTTCAGATCTGTCTTGGGATAGGGTAAAGCATATTTATGGGTCTTCTATGGTGCTTCGCGGTGTTTTATGCATCGGGTACTCCTTGATCCTCCCGTCGTCGGATTTGTTTGGTAATGAGTACGTGGCAGATGATGACGATGTATGCCCCTTGGGTGTTGGAACGTGGCATCAGGGTTTGATGCTTCTTTGCCTCGTGTAATACTTGTGACACGTGTCTAATTGGGGATTATGTATACCTCGTGTAATACTAGTGACACGTGGCTAATTGGGGATTATGTGTATACAGGAAAGTAAAAAAAGAAAAAAGAAATTGGGATATCAACATAGATCTTTCTTGTTTTTTCATCAGATCTCCAAAAATTTGGGGTCCTATGGCTGGATTGAAAGTTTGTAATTGCAATTACGGGAGGTCCACTACGAATGCCTTCATCCGATGATGGGCTACATCCCTGAAATCTTAACTTATAAGTTGTTTGTGTTTTTCTGACTAACTAATTTATCTGGATCCCATTTATTTATTTTTTTTTTTTTTCCATTGATAGCAAACCATGATTACAAGGTGATTAAGCATATCAAGAAACCATTGTAGATCAAGAAGAACACATCGTAAAAGGCACATGGCCGAATATTCCGACAAGAAGAAGAGAAGGAATACCGGGAAACGGCAAATTACAAGCATGGAAGAGCCGATTAAATCGGAAGAAGGATGGTATTCTAGACATAGTCTGACCATTTGATATTGAATCTTCTTTGAAAAAAGGTACTCCATATCAGGAGTTTTCTACTTAATTCTTGACCGGATGAATCCAAATTCCGGTGACCGGAGCACGACGTCGGAGTACTTGAAACACCATGAAACCAAAGTAGAATTGTCATTAATGCAAGGAAGAAGTGTGACAAACACGCATCAAGAAACGCCATGAAGACGCAGTAAAAAAGCCTGGCGGCAGAGAGTGGACATCGCCGGAGACGACGCCGGAAAATTAAAAACTAACAAAAAATCTAAACCCTAACCTTCTAATCTACGAAAAACAGTAAAGAACTGAAAATAAACACTTTTACTGCCCAGATCTACTCCAAGAGGAGCAGATCCGAGCAGTTAACACTCGCCTGAAAAGTTGTTTCTCTCACCGAAAATCGTCTGTGGATGGAGAGGGAGAAAGGAGAGAGAGAGAGAGAGAGAGGTCTACTCGTTTGCAGATCCGAGCAGCTCACCTGAAAAGTTGTTTCTCTCGCCGGAAATCGTCAGCAGATCCCACTCATTTTCATGTAACTCGTTGGATATAGATCTGACATATTACATCCGAGTTGAAAAGCTTTTGTGCCCAAATAGGTATGTGCTCAGTGATTCATGTACAAAAATATAATATGACTATATGAGGCTCAAATAGTCCCAAAGTCAAATATATAAGCCGACTCAGGCATTAATAAAGTACCCCTATTTTTCACATTACACTAAAAAATGCCCCCGTTTTTTAGAAATTTGTTAAAGTACCCTTGCCTTGACCGTTTTATTCAAAAACGACAAACGACAGTTAGCAGCTATTAACGCTTAGGTGGCAACGTCAAAATGTCTAAAAGGCCATTCCTACCGAGTTGAGTTTAATCCACTTGAATCGCCGATTCGAGTCGAGTCAACACCTGCAACATTACTACCACTTCCATTATCTCTGTAACTTACAAAACCACTACAACTAATTCAATATATTTCTTACATTCAATCAAAACTGAACTACAAATATCAGTTCCAGTCAAATCATACTTAGCCTTATAACTGAAACAAAACTACTGCCAAAACTTGCTTCTCTGCAACACCATTCAAATCATACGTGCCATTTCCAAGACCCTGTCCTAACATACACCTAGTTGTAAATGACCACCAGCTCAATCACCCGAGTTCATCAAACTACCACTGTAAAGAGCGACAACCAAACCCAAGTTTCAACCATCAATACCATGTTCTTACTCTTTCTCTTCCTCAAGGTCTTTCCAGCACCAACACTGACTCCTACAACGACATCCTTCCATCAGTGCAATGAATTGCAGGTTCAATATCATTTCATCTCAGCATCCACACATATTTGTGCTCATCTTCATACAATCACCTACATATTCCTAAAGCAGAAACCCACAACATCCTCTACTTCAACTCCATCACTACATATTCTTCTGCAATTCAAGCACACAACCACTGGAGCCAAACCAATTCCTTCTTCTCTGAAATCCCATCTCAACAGTTGTTCTCGGATTCTTTTCTATTCAACGACAAACTCTAAATTCATCTCAATTGCAACTTCAGATCCATGCTTCAGTTGTTTCAATTCTAACAGCTACCATCAACCTGAGTCTGCAACACCCATCTACCCGGTTCATCATAACCAGTTTGCACCACACAACCACCATCGGCACTTCCCTGTTCAGCTCACAACCAACACAAATAAACATCATCCAAAATCTTCTACTCCATCTTAATCTTCAATTGCCTGCACCAATTACCAGATCACATAACCTAGGCATACATCTATTAGTTCCTTGAGTCACAACAAAATCTGTAGCTCCATGAATTTCAGCTCTACACAACCACTGCAGATTTAAACACCATCAGATTTAAAATAGGGTTTGAACCTGTACAACACCACCACCTTCTCTGTAATCTTCATCTGTAGTACCATAGAATTCAAACAAAACCTATCAAGACCATCTCCAATTCCCAACTCAAAATCGAATCCAAGACCAACCCTTTTTCTGATTCTCCTCATCACACTAACAACATCATTCCCGATTCAAGACTCAAAGATCCTCAAATCTCTTACAACTGCTTCATGTCAAGCAAACCCTAATTCACCACACACACAAATCTCTTTCAAATCCTCACTAAGGCTTAAAATCAACTACTAATCCCGCTTCATCATCTTTATCATTGGAAACCCATCTTCTATTCTTCAGTAACATGATTAATTTGACATAAATTCAAAAGATAAACCACAAACCCTAAATTTTGTTACCTGATTTATGTTTCCCTGAGTTCGAGTTCATTATATGAATCAATAAAGACCATCACCTTGCCATTCCCTAAACTTCCGCCGCCCCTTTCTCTCGATCTTATACTCTCAAAATCACTCTCAGAATCACGGGAGAGCGAAGAACGGGGAGAAGAAGAAACAGAAGAGAAGAGGAGTAGTGTCAGCTAACTTTCTCTTACTCTTAGATATAATGTAGGAGTTTATGGTAATCTGACCCATTTTCTTGACTAAGTAAACGACGGTGGACTCAATATGTGAGTCCAAGATGTGAAAATAGACTGTAAGGGCAGTTTAACAAATTTTAAAAAAACGTGGGCATTTTTTTAGTGGGTATCCATATACGAGGGTACTTTATCAAAATTCCCAAATTAAAAAACACACAATTTGATATCCGACTCGCGCCATTTTAACAAACAAACAAAGTGTTAGTTCTGTAAAATTCTTGTGATTTAAAAAGAAAGACAACCATGGGTGACCTTCAAAATTCTAATACTTGAAAATCATTTCTTTCCGAATTTTTCTTCCCGAAAAAGTTCTATAGTTCATTGCGCTGTTTTAGCGTTCCTAAACTTTCAGTCATGCTTCCGAAAAAGTTTTATAGTTCACTGGCCACCCCTACAATCATCTCAGCGTCCCTATATAAAAGTGCCTTGCTCCATCCCGCCATGGCCCCTCATTCTTTAGGGGTGGAGGGGTCCGTCAGTGGGAGATTCCCGCACCAAAGAATCCATGGGAAAGTGATGCAGACTTTGGCAGAGCCCTTGGGTGGGAAACTGGGAATGGTCCCCTCCCTTGATTGATAGCATGATTGTCCCTTTGTTCGTGGAAGAAAAAGCGTGATGGGAAGTAAATATGACTTCATGGATGCAGCAAAGGCATATGAATGGCACTGGGGTTTGAATTGATCAGGCAGTCACTAGAATGTTGGAGGAGATGCATTATTGGGGTGACCATGTGGCCTTGATTGTGCCAAAAATTGAATGAATTTCTGTAAATGAGAAAATTCATCATGTGGCCTTTCTTTCTCTTACCTTAAAATGGAACATGGGACCCGTTTTTGAAATGACACAGAAATGGATGGTTCTCGATTCATTCCGTAGCTTGAATTTAAACCCCCTTGGTTTCTGTCTTTCAGTGGCCAAATTAAGATCCAAGGAAGTTGCGGGGGGTAAAAGAAAGAGAAAATGAGTTATTTGTCCAAAAAAATTTAAAACACGGTTTAAATGGACGAAAAAAAAGACCAAATAAGAAAGAAAAAAATAAAATTTTGAATTAATTCATCCCCGCTCTATACTTAAAAAAGCAGGATGAACCTGGATGGTCCCCGGCAAAAATAAAAATAAGAAAAGATATTTGAAAATGGACAAGATAAAATCCATCCTCGCTTATTTTTAAATTTTTGTCCATTTAAACAAGATCTTTTTAATTTTTATTATTTAAATGATCAAAACCTAAGTGTCTTTTTCACCCAGGAATTGTTGATTTTGGTTTTTTTGACCAATTTTGTGTAAATTATGAATCTGACTCGTCATCTGAAACAAACTCGGTATCTAATTCAGAGAGCTGGGAGGGGATTCATAAGATAAGTTGCAAATCCAACGAGTAGTCAGAGTGTAACTGTGCAAGGAATGAGTCGAGCATATTCTCCCCAACAGTAGATCAACCCATCACGTTTTTTTCAGACTTCCTATGGCTATTTTATGATGCGAGTGAAATGACGTTTTCCCACGTTATAATACCACTAAACTTTTACCTAATGGCAATTAAACGGCTTGGGCTTAATTAACCACCAAGAGAAGAAAAGAGAACAATCTGGTTGCAATCGTGTAAGTGGCACCGTTTTATTAAAAAACCGATAGAAGAAGAAAACTACTTGGCACTTTCATGAACGTTACAACGCTACTTGGCTTGGCACCGCCATGTGTCACATTCTCTTCCAGCACTTTCTTCACTCCTCTAGCTCACAGTACGTTCCACTGAAGCAAATATACGTGGCACACCTTCCGCCCTTACCACGTGTAAAAGCCCCTCCACACTTGGCCCCACGAGAGTAAACAGTTACTGTTCGTGTCATCAGTACGTGTGGCTATGTGGTTAATATAGCTACTGTTTCAACTTTCAGACCTATCACTTGCATGCCAAAGAGGTTCCACACAGTTCGGTAAAAAAAAACTGACTACACCAATAATATGGCACCAGGTGTCATCATCTCCTTATTTTTTTCATTATAAATATTTGTAACTCTGAGCCATGAAATGCTCATCACACACCACAGAGTGATAGATAGATAGATAGAAACAAGGAGAAATTTTCTTTTGCTTACTCTTCTTCTTCCTCTGCATTTGAGATCCTGGGGCTTGTTTGATTTTCTTGAAAATGTTTATTGAAAATTTCAAAGTAGAGAGTCCAAATGTCAAGTATACAGAGGAAGGGATTGAATCTGTGTACAATTATGAGACAACTGAACTAATCCATGAGAACAAGAATGGTGCTTATCAATGGACTGTTAAACCTAAGTCTGTTCAGTATCAGTTCAAAACTGATACCAAAGTTCCTAAACTTGGGTAATTCTTAAATTTATAACTGATTCATTTTGGTTTTGTGTATATTTTGATCTTAAAATCAAAGGGTTATTCTAATTACTGATTTTGTTTGTGATTTTGATGATGAACAGTGTTATGCTTGTTGGATGGGGTGGAAACAATGGATCAACACTTACTGGTGGTATGATTGCTAACAAAGAGTAAGTTTGATTGCAATTTTTTTTTCCTTTTTTGGATTTGTGATTTTTGTTGCATTAGTTTTTTATTACTAGTGTCTAATCTATCTAATGAAATTTTTTGATTTGTTGTTCTTGTTTTTTTACAGGGGAATCTCTTGGGCTACCAAGGATAAAGTACAACAAGCTAATTATTTTGGTTCACTCACACAAGCTTCAACAATCAGGGTTGGATCTTTTAATGGAGAAGAAATCTATGCTCCATTCAAGAGCTTACTTCCCATGGTAAATTGATTGCATGAACTCCATCATCAATTTTATTTTGATTTTTAAGAAATGGGTTTTAATTGAGGGTTTAATTATAGGTTAATCCAGATGATATTGTGTTTGGAGGATGGGACATAAGTGACATGAACTTAGCAGATGCTATGTCCAGGGCAAGAGTCTTTGACATTGATTTGCAGAAACAGTTGAGACCATACATGGAATCAATGGTTCCACTTCCTGGAATTTATGATCCTGATTTTATTGCTGCTAACCAAGGTTCTCGTGCTAATAACATTATCAAAGGAACCAAGAAAGAACAAGTTCAACAAATCATCAAAGATATCAGGTATACAAAGTTTAAAATCTGATTTTAAGCTACAAATTTGGTTGAATCTGGTTCTAATTAGTGGGTTTTGTTTAAATTAGGGAATTTAAGGAAGCAAACAAAGTGGACAAGGTTGTTGTACTTTGGACTGCAAACACTGAAAGATACAGCAATGTAATTGTTGGTCTAAATGATACTGAAGAAAGCCTCTTAGCTTCTGTGGAAAAGAATGAAGCTGAAATTTCACCTTCAACTTTGTATGCTTTGGCTTGTATCTATGAAAATATTCCATTTATCAATGGAAGCCCTCAGAACACATTTGTCCCAGGTTTATCTCTTTACTTACTGACTAACTAAACTTGTTTATCTTTTTCAAGGGTGTGATTCTTTTGAGCTTATTGACATGGGGTTTGTTTAATTTTGTGCAGGGTTGATTGATTTGGCAATTAAGCATAATACTTTAATTGGTGGAGATGATTTCAAGAGTGGTCAGACTAAGATGAAATCTGTGTTGGTTGATTTCCTTGTGGGGGCTGGTATCAAGGCAAGTGTAGTACCAACTTGTGTCTTGAAATCTCTTTAGAATTTTTGTCCCCAACCATCATGGTTTGTAGATTTTAGTGAATCAAATATCTTGAAACTTAAAAACAAATTTAGATTTTGGGTTATAGTGGAGTTAAAATATTCCAACTTGTGAACTTAGATTCTTTTATAGTACTTGATTTTCAATTTATGGGCCCTGAAAGATATTCCAGTTTCATGTATATTTTAGACTTTTGTATCTTTGGATTCATTTGGGACCATTTGTGGCTCATGGGGGGTCTAGTGTTATAAAGTATTTGACGGATGTGATACTTGAATTTTGAACTTCTAATAAGCGAAAATGCTTTAAGTGAAAGGATTAAGCTTCATTTTAAGTAAGAAAATCAGTGTATAGCTTGAAAGCATTATTGTGCAACCCGTATCTTTAGTATTTAAAGGTTTCTTGTTCAGATTGAATTGATTTATTAACATTTTTTTTTTTCTTTTTTTATGATTCAGCCAACTTCAATTGTGAGTTATAATCATTTGGGAAACAATGATGGGATGAACTTGTCAGCGCCACAAACATTTAGGTCAAAAGAGATATCGAAGAGTAATGTTGTGGATGATATGGTTTCAAGCAATGGTATTCTCTATGAGCCTGGTGAACATCCTGACCATGTCATTGTCATTAAGGTAAAATCACAAAATCTCAAGTGTAATGTAACTAATAGATGCCTTGTCCTCACTCACAGTAGTTTAATTAATATTATTAACCTTGTTTATTTGTTTATGGAAATGAATAGTATGTTCCATATGTGGGAGATAGTAAGAGAGCTATGGATGAATACACCTCTGAAATATTCATGGGTGGAAAAAGCACAATTGTTATGCACAACACGTGCGAAGATTCACTTTTGGCTGCTCCAATTATCTTGGATCTGGTTCTTCTGGCAGAACTCAGTACCCGTATCCAACTCAAGTCTGAGAAAGAGGTATGTTCTTTGTCTTTTAACTAAATTTCAAGTTACCTCAATGGCTAGTTTGGCTGAACTAATTTTCGATTGGACTTTGTTTGCTTATGCAGGGGAAGTTTCACTCCTTCCATCCGGTTTCTACCATTCTTAGCTACCTTACCAAGGCCCCTCTGGTAAGCATGTAGGACTCTTTCAAGTTTCATGCATCACTTGATTCACTTCGTGAATTGTGAAATAATTGAGTCTAACCATCTAACTTTTTTACAAACGAGACTGAATCACTAGTACAAAAATAATGCACCTGTCCTGTAGTAAGGCTTGTAAGGCTCATGCTTGCCAATGGAATTAGGATGGAATTATATGGCATTAGTCTGTTGTACCCTGCATGATTGGTTGTTGATTGACTGCATAATTGTTGTACCCTAAAAGCGAATGTTCACATTAGTAATTGAACACATAATGCTTGTACTACTACACTCTCTTGGTTCTTATCTATGCCAATTGAATTGGATTATTGATGTTTTACTGGAAAATTTACAGGTTCCACCTGGTACACCAGTGGTGAACGCTTTGTCAAAGCAGAGGGCAATGCTGGAGAACATCATGAGAGCATGTGTTGGTTTGGCTCCAGAGAATAACATGATCTTGGAGTACAAATGAATGGTTGCAACTAAATTTAGAAGTGGTGCGTGTGAAATTTATTGTAATTGAAGCTATTGTAACCACACACTGCTAATCTCTTTAGCTGGTTTAATGTAATTAGAGGGGTTTGGGTTTGTTATTTTAGTTTGTCATCTTCTCCGGGGAGGGCCAGAGAATTGATGTAGTAGTTCACATGATGGATATTATCTTATGGTCTGAAGTTAAGCTTTAAAAGAGAGGAGATTGGGTTTTTATTTAATGGATATCATATCTATGTAATTTTCTCTTTTGTTTTCTTTAGGTGTAGTAAAGACAAGTATTCTTCTCCGTCTGTTTGTCTCCATTATTTTGATTCCTCCTCCATTTGCATTTTGCAGAAAGCTTTCCCTTGAATTTCCAAGGGAGGCATTGGTTTTAGAGTTTAGAGTCTTTACTCTTTAGACTGTGCAAGTGTGCAACTGTTTTGTTGGTTTAGTAAGTGAATTTCCAAGGGAGGCATGAGGCACTGGCTTTAGATTCTTTAGAGTGTACAACTGTTTGGTAGTGAAGTACATTTATGTTGTTACACTAAGAAATCGAAATGAGCAAAGAACACTAAAAGTGAGATTAAAGAATTTTAATAACTCTAAAAATTTCTTAACAACTCTAAAAGTAAGAACACTAAAAGTGAGATTAAAGAATTTTAATAACTCTAAAAATTTCTTAACAACTCTAAAAGTAAGATTACAAAAAAGATAAATTGGAAACAAAGTTTTGTATGGTGTTCAACTTCAAGCTAAAAGCAACTAAAAGTTAGATCAAAGCTGTTGAGCACACTGAACTTGACTGAAAGAAAAAGAACACCTCAGTTAGCTTTGAATTTGTTTTTGTTGTGCGTTGGGCCTTATCATCTCCATTTGAACTGGCCCATGTTTGAGTTTGCTATCCCTGATTTAACCATCTTAGTTACTTGTATCGTTTTTCAGTTTCCTCCAATATCTTATTAAATCTCATTCATACAAACAAAAGATGCACATATCAAAGTATGATATCACCGGAGATGTGCTTTGCAACTTCTATAAGCTTCCATTCTCTCAAATTTGTAAATACCGTTGGCTATATCAAAGACACGGATTATTCTCCAGCATAATTCTGAAGAAAAAAAATGCATGAATACATACCAAAATGGATAGGTTAACAAAGTAAACAGATGAAAATTGTTCCAAATATATAGATAGTGAAACGGCCAGGCTCTAAATTTGGAATGCAGCTCTTCACATATCTAAAACACATGAACAAAAAATCGCTAGGACGTGACTACATGAGTTTCGGTTAAAATTGAATGACACAAATTTTAGCTGAACAGCCTATTTTTTCACACAGGAACAAAGTGATGTACTAATGTATTATGTATATGTGTATAAATCAGAGTAGGTTGCATTATGTATATGTGTATAAATTGAATGAATAATTAGAGTATAGGGGCCATGCCCCATGGCTCGACGTATTGAACACCACATGGTCCACATGGACATGGTTGGTTGTGTTTGAAAAATGTATCATTGGTTTAATTGTCTATACGAGTATTATTTGCAGAAAGCTTTCCCTTGATTTTTCAAGGGAGGCAATTGGTATACAATTGTAGTCCTCCTACACTACTCTAGGTCGCTAGCTACTTCTCCTCATCTATGTGTTTGGTTTTGCAGTTGTGCAAAGAACACTGAAAGTGATGATTACACTAGTTCTATTTTCAAGAAAAGTTTGAGAAAAATACTGTACAGTACTTGCTTTTCTTCTCACAATCACAAAAAGGATTGATATATGAGACCTGGGCCTAATATGGATACCAAGGCCCGCATAAATAAAAATACTAAGATCTACAAAATGAAAAGTACTAACTACACCATGATCTGAATTTTATTAACTGTTGGAAACAGTTACACCATTCATGTCAGCTTGTAACGCTGCCATTATAAAGTTTGGTGGATGCTAGATCCAACTTCTACTTAATTGAAAAGATCGAGCATGCTTCGCCAGCTTATCGGCTGGTTTATTATACTGCCTATTAATAGATTTGCAAGTCCATGCTGGATACTTGCTAAAGAAACTAATAATATCGAAAATCATGGTCTGCAATTCCCATCTGACTTGTTGATAGTCTCCTTTAGTTGCTGCCACCGCGTTCTGAGCATCCAATTCAAAACACGTACATGCTGTAACTTGAGTTCTTCCACCCATAGCATAACCTGCATCAGCCCTTTTATCTATGCATGTTTTGCATCTAAGTGTCCCTATTCGAATGCACCTGTAGAATTACGAAGAATTAGTCCTATGCCTGTATAATTGATAGATGAAACAATTTTAAAGGAAACATCACGACATATAGAATAAGCAGGAGCAATAAGAGGTATCCAATTATTATGTGTATCACTAGCAGGTCTGTTGACACACGTAGTTCTTTGTGTATTCTTCATAGATGATCATGTCATGTTAGTTAGGTGCTGAATGTTACAGATTACTTCTACAGGATTATGTTTCTTTCCATCGAAAACACTTCTGCATCTTTCCATCCATATTTCCCAGCTTGCGTTTGCCATTTTTACAATCCAGTCTGCATCTAGTTTTGTAAACTCATTAGTAAACCATCTTGTGATCCATTTATCCATACTCATGAATAAAGTAATTGAAGTTTGCACCCACATTAAAAGTGAATATGGATCGCTCATACTAATGATGCCATTTATTGTAATTGAAGCTATTGTAACCACACACTGCTAATCTCTTTAGCCGGTTTAATGTAATTAGAGGGGTTTGGGTTTGTTATTTTAGTTTGTCATCTTCTCCGGGGAGGGCCAGAGAATTGATGCAGTAGTTCACATGATGGATATTATCTTATGGTCTGAAGTTAAGCTTTAAAATAGAGGAGATTGGGTTTTTATTTAATGGATATCATATCTATGTAATTTTCTCTTTTGTTTTTAGGTGTAGTAAAGACAAGTGTTCTTCTCCATCTGTTTGTCTCCATTATTTTGATTCCTCCTCCATTTGCATTTTGCAGAAAGCTTTCCCTTGAATTTCCAAGGGAGGCATTGGTTTTAGAGTTTAAGAGTCATACTATGTAAGTGTGCAACTGTTTGGTAGCCAAGTACTACGTGAGCTGGTTCTTATTTGTGTTGTTGGTTTAGTAAGTGAATTTCCAAGGGAGGCATGAGGCACTGGTTTTAGATTCTTTAGAGTGTACAACTCTTTGGTAGTGAAGTACATTTATGTTGTTGGTTTAGTTGTTACACTAAGAAATCGAAATGAGCAAAGAACACTAAAAGTGAGATTAAAGAATTTTAATAACTCTAAAAATTTCTTAACAACTCTAAAACCTGGCTTGATTGGGGTATACTCAGACTAATTGGGGTATACCCAATAAGACAAAATCTGGTCATTATGAAGTAAAACCAAGCCACACCTAATATTTTTTTTTAAATGGCTAATATGCCCTTGGTTAATTAACACTAAAATTCTAATTAGGTTAATTAATTGAGTTCAGATTAAAATTTTCAAATTATAAATTCAGCAGATTAACCTTTTGATCCGTCTTTTGAGTTCGATTTCGATCCAAAAATTTTGGTTTTGAAAATGCATAAAGCCGGCAAGGTCGTGGTTTGAATAAGCTTTCCGACCAAACATCCGCCGGAATGGTCAACTTTGAATAAGGTGCCGACGCTCTTCCCTAAGTGTTAACTTTGAATAAGTCGGGCACAGGATATCCGCCGGAATGGTCCTCGGATGAAGAACACGCCGACTATCTTGGGCAAAGAATCTTGCGGTCGGCATGTAAATATTTCCTACCCTTCCTGGCTATATTAATCTCGGATGCAAAAAATACAACCTTGCCACGACATAATATGGAAGATGTAATTTACTTTATTCATTCAATTTTGGTTACTACATTGATTGAAACATAAAACCTAATCCTTGTCGACGGAAAACGAATGCACTTAGCATGTGCATCAAGCCTTGAACCCCTAGGCGACCCTAGTGGACGAGTTATAGTCTCGCGAGGGTTTACATAGAGGTCTACCCACAAAACCTACACTAAAACTTCTAAAGCCATCAATCTTCCTCCTCCGAAGACGATACACCCTCCATCATCTCAAAGGCATACTCCGGGATTTTGGATTCCATGAATTGATAGCTTGCATCGAATGCGAATGCTTCCCCTTTTCCTCCAAGTAGCGCTTTGGCGACTTCATGCTACAAAAACAAAACACAAACTTACTTTGTTAGTGCGGTTTAAGTTGGAAGATCAAACAACATGGATCACGAAATAAACCACAAAAAATACTTACAAATTGTTCAATGGACAAGTTAAAGTGGGGAGCGTTGAAAATTGGTTTTTGGATAGCTAAATAAGCAAGTATCGCATTTTCAATGACTATGTGCCTATCGTGCACTTGTTGAACACTTCTTGAGTTAGGATTCCCACACTCTTGGCTAAAAGTGTTGTGAACCCTAGCCCAAAAGGTTGTGGAATCCACCCTTACGGAGGATCAGCCTTCGAACTCTAGTCTCCGCATACCAAGATTTGGTGATTGTCAAATCTTCATTAGAATCAAATGAAGCCATTTCTTGTGTGTAGAGAGCTATTGGGTGAGTTAGATGGAGTGTGTGATGATATGAGCTTTGGAGAGTATATGCAATAGTTGTTTGTTGTTTTGTGGAGATAAGTAGTGCATTTATAGGATGGTGCCCAAATTTGGCCGTTATAGTGTCCAAGTACAAGTGAATCAATGCAATTGTACTTGCAAAAATTTGAATTTTGAACCCGCCGGCGGGGTCAAAATTTGCTACAATGCCGGGGTCGCAAAACGGCCGGAAATGTATGAGTTCATTAGCATGCCGGCCAAATTACCGCCGGCATTTTCTTGTTTTGTTTCCCTCCCGACCTTACATGATTTTAGGCATCAGAAGAATGGTTTTTTTCTTCAAGATATGGCCTACAGGTTTCTATTTTCGCACCCTTCCGGCTACAAAACGCCGGCTTAGTTGGAATCATATTACCTTGCCGGCCCTGGTAACTATACAATTTTTGGTTGACAGGGCCGGCAGTCTGACATTTCACAACCATGCCGGCCCGGGACA
>JAJJWW010001544.1:0-15148 GCA_023531295.1 Papaver armeniacum | reverse complement strand
TTTATTCACTTTTACAAATGTACTCTTATCGACCGTTTTTTTGAAAAACGGCCAACGGGAAGTTAAGCTCCATGTCGTGATTAAATCATTCAACTCACTTGCCAACTCGTCTTATTCTTCCACGTAAGATGTGTACACGTTGGTTGTCAGTCCCACATTTGACTGTCATTTTTTTCCCTCTTCCATATATACATTTTCTCTTACAAGACACTAATTCCAACTTCAATATTTCTTATCTTTTCTCTGATAACAAACACTCATGAAGCATTCGGATGGGCTTTAAATAGTTATAAGAATGAAACACTCGAGGGAAAAGTATATGAAGTATGTAAGGAATTCAAGAAAAATCTGCAAATGTAAATGCAATAATAATAAAGACTATCTATTTCAGTAACTCTAATCTTAAAATAACATTCCAGAAATTGTCTTAACATTCACAGTCACCATAAACACAAGAAATTGACTCAACATCATAAACACAAACCAACATAAAATAGGTACATTTAAAGCTTCATATACTTCTTGCTCTCTTCTTTCCTTTTGGTTTGGAGCTATAAGGTTATGTTGTTGCTAACGGATCCAACATGGGTGTTGGTCTTCAAACCAGGTTGAGAACAAGATTCATCACCTGCCTTTCTCATGACACCTTTGGATTTTGCAGAATATGTTGTAGCTGGTTGGGAAGATTGAGCAACACTTGTTTGTGTCTTAGATATGCTAACACAAGGTTTAGAATTTGCATCAGATTCACCTCCGTAATTTGCGTGACTTTTACCTTTTGTACTTTCAGCGAGCTTCAATTGTTGTCTCCGCTTTGTGCCATCAACACATGTTCTAGGCTTGAATCCCTTGGGATTTCTCCAATCGACCACCAACACAAGTTGTTGAGTAGTGACCTTCATTTCCACACCTACCACATCTTCTAGCTTTCTTCGACCTCTCGTTCATCCTTATGACAATATCCTCTTCTTCCTTGGCCTCACTCTGGTTTCAATGTGTATACTTGGTGGCTTTATCATTTCTCGGTTTTTCCGCCGCAGAAGTAACAAGAGAAGAAGAAGATAAGAGTTAGAAAACTTGTGGAGGTTGTTATACTAGTACAATGAAACCCTAAAGGAATCTACTTTATTACCATGATTTATTGCACAACAAATAATAAAGACAAAACAAATAATATTTTAAACAATAAATATTTAAAATTAAATTGTACCTCTATCCAGTCACCTAGACCCTCTAGTGGATTGAATTCAGGAGCATATGTCTTCTTATAATAGTCCACTATGTCGTAAGGGCTACAATACCTACAATACATAACAAACAAAACAAAATGGCCTTGGTTAAACAAAGGGTCCAAGGAAAAATGTAATACAAACCAAAAATACAAAGTGGTTCAAGTTTAGGAAACTAACTCGGCCAGTTAGGTCTCATTGGAGCCAAAGCACATACAACATGCCGGCATGGAAATCCTTTAACTCCCATTGCAAACAAATTTACATGTTTTCTCGCTCAAGATCCACAATAAAAAACCGCTCTATGCACACTAATCACTTAATAGACTTTGTACTTCACACTGAACCAACTTAAAATTAGGATTCAAAGCTATCATCTTTTCTATCAACTTCATTGCTTTAGGAACTATGTCACCATCTCTCCATTTTGCAGACTCATTTCTTCTCTTACACCAAGTATTCATCACCAGTCTCCATACATCGAGGCCTAACTTGCAGATGGCTTATCCCTCATCTTCTTTGCCATATTGTTGAAGGACTCGAAAAGTTATTGTTAAGGTGCTCACATTTCTTTGTCTTTTGAAATGGGACCCGGACCGGGTTTCGGGGTTTTGTTCTTTCAAGAGATACCAAGCGGCGACGCATTCTCACTATTCATCTTGGCCATATGTTCCTAACACAAAAACAATGCTTATGGTTACACAAGCACTAAAGAATTTTGAGGAAATATACTTAAACAAGTGAAATGTGCTTATGCATTACCTCAAAATGCCTTTTCTTGTAACATTTTAGTAGCATTCCGTAGATGATTACATCGCAAAACTAAAAACTCTTATAGAACTTCTTGAAGTTTGCAAGCAAGTGCACATACATGTAAATTCAAATACATTATAGGATTATTACTGGTGATCTAGAAAGACAAGGGAATAGTAATCGAAATCAGAAATATTATACCTAAAACAATATCTGTGTTCACCTAAAGGAAAGTGATACTCAACACCCTCCAAGATTCCCTTTTGCTTGTCTGAGATGAAACAGATACGCACACCACCAAACTTTCCATTCAAGTGACAAGCATCCAAGCCAAACCCATACACATCCACCTTCCAACCGCTTCATTGCGGGGAGTAAATGATATGGTTAAAGAAAGGAATGTATTGTCAGAGTGCCATGAGAAAGAACAATGACTTCACGGGTTTCTCCTCTAATACAACATAAGTAAATTGTTATTAACTAACAAGAAAGACAAAATGGAATATTATTTGCAAAAAAAAAAAAAAATAACAAGAAAAAAAAATATCAGAGATAAGAGCAACATTACCTTAACCATATCACAGAAGTTAGGAACTTGTTGGTAACTCTTCTCATAACTCCCATATAGCTTCTCCAACACCATAACCCTTGCCCTCCATGCAAGTATGGTATGCAATGGTGACCTTTGTGTCCCTTTTAAATTGTCTTTGCTAAGTCATATGGACAAGGTACTTCGCATCACAACCCGTCTCCCTTGTTTTTTCCATGTACCAATCGGCCTACATAAGGAGGAGTTGCACTTCCATTGTAACTTATTTCTCTTAACCGTGATGGTTGTGTTGTATAGTAAAGTTACGAGTGTAAAGTTTCTCCTTCACCTTTTCTTTTCATGCCATATAAAAAGAACTCACATTTTGTCTTCTTAGCATTAATACATATTACCCTTTGTTTTTTGTTATCATATTTATTCCATACAAATTCATGTCCATTCATTACACAGAAATGCCTAACATGTTTCTTAAATTCATTCTTATCTACATATTTAGTACCAACTACAAGTTTAGTAGGATTAAATTCCTCACCCATCTCCTCTGGAACAAGTCTTCCTCTTCTTCTTGCCTAAAGTGCTCGCATATTCTTTCTCAAACTCCTCGCCATGACGGGCTCATTAGCTTCAAGAGGTCCATTAAACTAGTGAGGTGCATTAGATCGTGCCACTCCTGGTTAGCTTGTTCTTGTCCACCTGACAAACAAATCCTACCATTCGGTACCTTCATCTTAACTTGTTTCGAAATTATGATAACTAACAATAATGAACTGAAACAAATTAAACAATCATATCACTACCTTCATCTTTTCCATCAGAACTCACTATATCCCCATAATGGTCCTCTGAAACAACACACAACACAACCATACAAAATTCTTTCAGATACTTGAGATCCTATAACAAACATAAAACAAAAACAAAACAAAAAATCAAACACCCAAGAAAAGAAAATATTACCTTCATTGTCATTATCAACGTCCACCTAACCAAAGTTGGATCATCAATTATCCACAAGCCACCATCCCCGCCTTCCTCAAAAATTCCTCATAGTCCCTTTTGCATGTTGTTTCTTCACTATCATACCCAGAGTCAAGTTTTAAATCCTGCTCTGGTGACACTCATCGAGGTTCTTCATTTGGAAGTTGTACAACATACTGATCATCCTCAACAACGCTTTTGTCGCATATTGCTAAACCAAAAGTAAGGATTAAATGTTTTAAATATGTTCTTCGTGTATGTTACAAGCTATACTAGATGATTGTTTGTTGTGTAAATTGGAATATATACTTCTTCATCTAAGTCAATGAATAACTCCTTGCTTGTCAATCGATCACTCTTAGTTCTTCTTCTTGTGGTACGTCCAGACTTCTTCTTGTAGGAGCTTGCTTGGTTTTGCTCACTGGTTTATTTGGTGTTGAAGGCTTTGTTGGTGTCAAGTAATTGTGTGGAACAACTATCTTTGTTAATTCAGAATACTCATGGGGAATGATAACTTGCATATGCAGTGTAGTCCAATTCTCATGTACTTCTGCATTATCCCAAAACCTCCAAAATTCTTCTTCACTATACAAAGATTCTGCAAATGTGGGTCACTAAGCCATACTAAGTCCACTTCATTTAGGTCTGCAATCTAAGTAGGGCTTGATCTTTTCCTTCAATTGAACAAGACCCATATCTTCTCTCTAGACAAACCTTTGAACTCAAAACTCATCACAAGATCCATAACCTTCACCTTTATGTCTCTCTTATGATACTTGTCTTCCACTTCATATCTGCACCAAATGAACAAACATAATATTAGTTCAAACATACATATACAAGAATCATTTACTTCAAACTAACCTCACAAATCAACCAATTACAATACATATGTTCATAATCGAAATTAATATACTCACCACACAAACCTATAATCAATTGAAACTTGAAAAAAAAACCCTAAAATCTATTCCCAAACGTATAATCAATCCACACAATCGAAACCCAACCATCAATTCCTAAAATAAAACCCATATCCTTAAGAATAGAAAACCCTAAAATCAAACATTTATAAACCCTACAATTGGTTACCGAGATCAAACAAACAAACCCAAAATTGAATAAAAACAAAATCCTAGAAAAAAATTTAATCAATCGAACGAGAGAAAACCCAAGGATGTTTTTTAATTACCTTTTCTTTTTTTATTCTTTTTCTGGTTTCTTCTTTCCTTCTTTCCGCGTCTTAACTTCACCATATTTACTTACCGTTTACAAATGAGAGAGAAAAAAATCAAAGTTTCTATCCGAAACAGAGAGAGAAACATAGAAGGGAAGAACACACAGAGAGAGAGGAAAGGGGAAGAGAAGAAAGGTTTACTGACATTATGACGCTTCTCTCTCTTTCCCCCATCTTCATCTAAATTTTTTCCATCGAATACCGTTAATTTTCGTAGAGATGTGCTAAAGTCAGATCCGTGTAGTCATAACACATCCACGTGTTGCGCTTTTGGTCCAAAGACACACGTGTTGGAGAAAGCAAAGTAACTTAGTTGATACCATCGATATCTTAGGGATCTCCTCGACCTAGATGTGTGTCGAGAAATCGCGTGACACGTTTCACAAATATGTGGCATCATTTTCTCTTCTCGGTCAAGGATAAATTGAACATTTGACTGAGAAATTGACTTTTCTAACGTTTTTGGATGGAAAACATCCAACAGGCCTATATTTGTATATGGAAAAAAAAACGGGGGGTACATTATTAAGTCGGTATAAAAACAGGGTATATCTGTTTATATTCCTTTTTTTTTGTAATATTGGTAAAGTTCGGTTAGAAAATAGTTTTAGCCTTCTTTGCGAACCAACCGAACTAGTGGGCGAAGTTCGGTTAAATCAAAAATCAACATAGTGGGAAAAATAACACAGCTTCGGTTATATTTGACTTTTTTTTTTTTTAGTAATATTGGTAAAGTTCGGTTAGAAAATAGTTTTAGCCTTCTTTGCGAACCAACCGAACATGGTAGGCAAAATTCAGTTAAATCAAAACTCAACATAGGGGGAAAAATATCACAGTTCAGTTTACATTTGATTTTTTTTTTTTTTTTTTTTTTGTAATATTGATAAAGTTCGGTTAGAAAATAGTTTTAGCCTTCTTTGCGAACCAACCGAACTCTGAGTTCGATAAAGATAAAATTAATTCGTGATAACCGAAGTGTTCTTCGTGTTCTTGGTTTCTGAATGTTCGACAGTGGAAGTAGTCATGAAATACCACCAAGAAATATCTCAAACTTTTCAGGTCGTGGATTCTGCCGGGTTGGAAGTATTTCGGGAATAGACCACCTACTCCAAGGGGACTCCTCCCTATTGAAATGAGATTACTACGTCTAGATACCAGGAATCAACATTTTTTCAACCATGGGGGTTGTTAGAGGACCGACGTATGTGCAGAGAAGGCTGAGAATTATAGTTATCAATGTTGTTGTTTGTTTTCAGCTTAATTGATAAGTCATGCCCAGTTAAACCCCCCGACTTGTGCTTGAATAGTTGTGCTAGGTGGCATACTGAATGCACATAAGAACCGAGTAAAATCTAAGGATGCGATGTATGATTTTGAACTCTCGTCACATACTGGGGGACTCGGGAGCATAACCAATGTATCGTGGTCCTTGTGGATACTACACTACTGATTTTGAAATATGTCCACTAATCTCGTAAGTGGTTGGTGGAGCTTATATGTTGTTAATTTATATGGTATGTCTCAGCTAGTTAAAGGTTGTCGATGGAGGAACTATTTTGTTCTGTCTACCTTAAAAGGTGAGGCATCTTGTGGAATTGTAGCATTTCCTTGAATAACTAATCTTTATTACTCTTAACTTTGTATGAGTATAAATTAGTCGGAGTGAAAAATACGGTGCAAAGATGAGGCGATGGATGCATGAATCGGAACTCTAGGTTGTGCCAACAACAGTGCATTCGCCATCAACAAAAGCATGTGCGACGATACTGTATGGTGCGGTACTAGGGATGAGCGTCATCGCATCACGAGTATTTGTTGTACCTGTTGTCGATCTGCACTTACGCAAAGCAAGAGGTAAGTCTTAAATATTTTAAAGCGAGGTTTTAAATGTGGGGGACCTTTGGCCGGTTGTGTGAATAGGATTTGATGAACATCAACTCATATGCATAAATCCTCGAATATTCGTAGTCTTAAATTGATGCTTATAAACAACACTCACGAGTTAAAGGGTTGTTGATCTTAATTAAGAACTATTCCTTTTCGTAGGCCGATTCTCATAAGATTATCCCTTTAGTGTCTGTGACCAATACAGACCCTAGTGTTCCCAAAAGGCTCACTTGAGTCATTTAATGTTTTGGGGTATAAGATATATGATCTTTTAACCCGTTCATTTCCTTGGACGAAAGAGAGGAAGTCCAGTTCGAGACTTGCCTCGAGAATTTATTGCAAATCTTCTTTAGGCCAAGTTTGAGTTTTCATAGAACTCTAGTAAAATGAGTGATGGAAAATACCAAAGACATGTTGTTATGAACCACTTTAAGGTAAGCCTTGATCTAGAGAAAATAAGTAATATGGAAATTATTTTAGCATATTTGCACATGTTAGTAAAATCATAATTATGAGGTATTAATTGTGTGTTACCGTGTAACTAATGATACACAATCGGATTTTTGAGAAAGTATCCTTGAAAGGTTAATCGATTTGGCGAAAACTACAAGGTTTGGAGAAAATGTAGAAATACTGATGAATCTGATTTTCCATTTATATTTGTATAAGCTTAGATACTTATCTTATTGGTTGCCACTATTATGATATATCTTGTGATATGATAAATATGTTTTACATCTACTAACGTCGTTGTTTAAGATTTGACAGAAACTAATATGCTACTGACATGGTCTAAAGGATCGCAGGTAACCAAAAGAAATTTTGAGGATATAGTTTCATGCCTAATGTGTTTAGTATGTCAGAAACAGATGTGCATGTCTCCAAGCGTTTACCCTCGGAAATCACAGGGATGCTCGATTAAAGACCGGAGATTGAATGCACGAGGTACATATTTAATTTCAAATATGTGATATATATTGTACTAACCTTTAATTTTGAGGAAGTCAGAAAAGAATGTACTAGTGAATAGTACATGTTTTTTTATATGCTTTACAACCATCTATGAAATATGTGATATTTACAATTTGGCCTAAAGACCAAGTTGGTTGATATGATCTAAAGGATCGAAGTGAACCCGAAGATATTCCATGGAAATGGTATTTGTCAAACTCGATGAGTTTAATGTGTGTTGTAAATGTGCAAGATATCAGTTGTATACAAATACACTAGTATCTCAAAAGAATTACTGGGATGATCTGATCAGAGACATGCGATACTTGAGGTACATATTAAATTGTGTATACATATTATACTGACCTTAAGAGATGTTTTTGTTTCAGGCTATGAAAAAATCTTAGCCTATGTGTGTACCCTCTTAAGGAGTGTCTATCTAAGGAAGTCCTTAAAAGTTAAAATAGACATGATGAAATTGATTTTTCGAGAAATCAAAGTTTGTGTGCTTTAATTCAAGAGAGAGGAAGCCAATGGCTATTAATATGCTTCTTAGAAGATATTCCTCACACACATCAAGTCAGGGCCATCATTGCGTAAACTCAATTGACTATGTGAGTCTAAAGTAAATGACCAATGACAAAGTCTAGACATACTCAGAGAAGGTTAATTCGGTAAGACAATCCAATCACGGGCTTCTCCTACCCGGCCAATCCAATCTCCGTCCAAAGATCCATCCATATCATTATCCATTATGCTGTCAACCATCAATCCAGCTTTGCTAAAGATGCAATTACCATGGAAGCATGAATGCGCTTTTATGCGTAAAAATCATCATGGAGGCATAAATATGCGCTTTATGCGAAATCATCTTGAGGCATAAATGTGCGCCATCATGCGAAAATTATCATGGAGGCATAAATGTGCGCTTAAATGCAAATCATCATGGAGGCATAAATGTGTAGTTTCATGCAGAAATCATCTTGGAGGCATAAATGTGCAGTTTTATACAAAATTAATCATGGAGGCATAAATGTTCAATCCATCATGCAGAATTAACACAGGGAGGCATCCAAGGACAGTTTCATGCGGATTAATGCCAGGAGGCATTCAAAGCCAGCCAAGTGCGGAATTAAAACAGAGGGCGCTTTGAGGCGGGGTGATTCCAAAGATGCATGCAAGCGCTTTCATGCAGAATTGATCTCACCAGGCATGCAGGCAGTTTCATGCATAATTTATTGCAGGGAATATTAATGCCATTTAAGTCCATCTCGAAATTAGGTTCTAAAACTGTATAAATGGAGATGCCCTGAGAGAAAGAAAGGGGGTAGCGAATACAAGAAAAGAATACTGTAATAAAAATATCAATAAAATATTTCTCCCCAAGGGGATTCATCTGTGGACGTAGGAACCATGACAAACCACGTTAAACCTGTGTCTCTTTATTTGATCTTCAATTCGTCTCTCAACCCAAAATACACCCCAAATCATCTATCCATCGTGTTTCGTGCCCATAATTTATTTTGGGTACAAACATACTTATATGCTCCTTCATAGTCGGTAGTTTAGGTTTTTTTAGCTACCGATTGCAAAATATCATTTTTGGGGAAACTCTATATTCGGTAGTTATATGAACTATTTTTACTACCGATTATAGGCTCAGCCAAATTAGAAAAATAGATGAATTTTGCAAAATCTCATTTTGGGGCAACTCTATATCTCTAGTTATATGAACTATTTTTACTACCGATTATAGGCTCAACCAAATTAGAAAAATAGAGGATTTTTGCAAAATCTCATTTTGGGGCAACTCTATATTTGGTAGTTATATGAACTATCTTTGACTACCGATTATGCTAGGATTTCGGTAAAGAGGTCCACTGTATAATCGGAAGTCAGGATACCTTCATTTACTACCGATTATAGGCTCAACCAATGAAGTTGCAAAATCTGGGTGCGGGCATGGACGCGGTATGAATACAATACTGGTATGCTATACAGGGGGTCCGAGGTCCGGGGGGTGAGTTCTTCCTGGCTGTGTTCGACTCGACAGTCAAAGAAAAAGTTCCATTGTATAATCTAAGTCATGATAACTCTTCCTTCTTACCGATTACAAAGGCTCAACTAAAATTCAAAAAGAGGATTTTTGCAAAATCTCATTTTGGGGATACTCTATATTCGGTAGTTATATGAACTATCTTGACTACCGATTATGGTAGGATATTTGCAAAGAGAGTCACTGTATAATCGGAAGTCATGATAATTAACTCTTCCTTTATTACCGATTATAGGCTCAACCAAAATTCAAGAAAAGAGGATTTTTTGCAAAATCTCATTTTGGGGCTACTCTATATTCGATAGTTATATGAACTATTTTGACTACCGATTATGGTAGGATATTTGCAAAGAGAGTCATTTTATAATCGGAAGTCATGATAACTCTTCATTTCTTACCGATTATAGGCTCAACCAAAATTCAAAAAAAGAGGATTTTTTGCAAAATCTCATTTTGGGGCTACTCTATATTCGGTAGTTATATGAACTATCTTGACTACCGATTATGGTAGGATATATGCAAAGAGAGTCATTGTATAATCGGAAGTCATGAGAACTCTTCCTTTCTTACCGATTATAGGCTCAACCAATATTCAAAAAAAAAAGGATTTTTGCAAAATCTCATTTTGGGGCTACTCTATATGCGGGAGTTAAATAACCTAAATTCCCTACCGATTATGGTAGGGAATTTTTTCCAAAGGTCTACTTTAATCGGGAATCAAGATAACTTTATTTACTACCGATTATAGGATAGTCAAAATTCAAAAGATAAAGGATTTTATTTTGGGGATACTTTATATTCGGAAGTTATACAAACTAAATTTACTCCTGATTGTTGATTAACTACCGATTGTATAGTTATCTACCGATTGTAAAGGGTAGTTTGGCCATTAAAAAAAAACGCCCCTAAGTTATCTACCGATTATGGATTAACCTCCCGATTATGACATTTTTTGTAGTTTTGTGTCGCCCCTAATTTTTGGGTCGCCCCTAAAGACTCAAGGTCAACAAAAATAAAAATAGAGGTACAACATTCCAATTGAAGCATGCCGGTCCTAGGTAAAAGCAAAATCTAAGGGAAAACTGCTCTAAGGGAAAACTGCACAAACTAAAAATCCTAGAATTGGAGAATGTAGATGAAAAAAAAAGGAGAGAGAAGCTCTCGCCATAATTAATGATTACTTTGAATTAATAATAGGGTCTGACCATTTAAATTAGGTAGGTAAGCTCAAATTAAATTCTTCATTTTAAAATAAATCTCATTGTTGTCTTATGCCTAAGTTTTCATGTCATTGATGCTTCTTTAACAGAGTTCTACTTAACCGGTAATAATGATATACTTCATTATAACCTCACATTAAACATCTCAATCAGGAATAGTAATAAGATTGAGCGTATTTCTTATCGGAGTATTCGTTTTAATCTTTCTTGTTACGGTAAGGATTTGGCTTCGGTTTCTTTGCCGTCTTTCCTGCAAGGCACTAAGAATACAACACTACTCCATCCTGCTTTTCAGGGACAAACATCGGTCTTACTACGGGGTTCTCATCTTAAAGATTTCATTCATGATCAGAGAGAGGGAAGTTTTAGCATTGATTTGGATCTCTACCTTACAACCCAATTGAAGTATGCTGGCGGTGGAAAGGGCGACAAAATAACTTTCATAGTGGAATATTCAGACTCCGTTTGTTGGGTTCTTCTTCTTCTTTAAATAATCAAACAGGAATTGGTGGTTTATTTAAAACCAAGAGGTGCAAAGTACATACCGACAGAGATTACAATTTTAGAATTTTCTTTTATTTTTAATTTCGTTTGTTTTTATTTCTCTCTTTTCTGCCTGTATCAGCAAACTTTGACACATATGAATCATCGTTAAATTGGGTTTGGAGAGCAGGGGATGATGATTTTAGACACGCCTGTGAGTCCCCAGTTTTCTTGTGTAGTCTTTACGACTGGTAACCGGGTTGTCTGGTAGTTGAGTCGGATTGAGTCGCCTTCCTATACCTTCTTGACATCTGGGTCGAAGAACGAGATCGATACCGACATTATAGCCGATAGATCAATCCTCCCGCCGTGGGTCGCCAATTGTTTATGGGTAAAAATCGTTTCCACCGATTTTGGTAAATTCGGGTAGGTGAGTGAGAAATCGGTTCAAAACCTAAACAAATGTGCTGCACGTGATCACTTTATAGATTCGAGAGATCAATCAGACAAGTCCTACCTAAACCAAGAAATGGCCGCTCCGGACTTGCTTCACTACAAAGTGGAGGAGAAGGGTTGATTTGGGGAGGGATTCAAAGAAAGGTGTTGAGACCACACAGTGCTGGGGAGAGTAGTGTCTTGACTTGTATCGAGAGTGAAAGCTTCGAAACTTGCAAGAGATGAAAGTTTTTGGAGAGCTTGCAAAGTTGCCTTTTCGAGAGTGTTGTGTTTTTCTCCGACCGAGACTTGTTGTCTGGTGGAAATAGGTAAGACCTATTTATACAAGTCGAGATTGAAACGTACCTTGGCCTCATGAAGGAAGAGAGTAAGAGTGAAATAATGGGAGGAGGTGGTAACCGCATGGTGTTTATGTGTGAAAACGTTTTCACCATTATTTCCTCATTTATTTGACCGCTTTATTCATATTCACGCTTTTCTTAATGTGAGCGTAGTGTACGCCGCATGTCAGACTGCCAAACCAAAACCCAAGAAAGCATCCCCCAGTTTGTGTTGATGTCTCGAGTGTTGGTTGCACCTTGAGTGCAAGTGGCGCTGCTAGTGGCGCGTGTGGCATGTACCAAAGGCATGTGCGGAATGCCTTTGTTGCGGGTTGCACCTTGAGTGCAAGTGGCAATGCCAGAGCTTCTATTGGCGTGTGTGGCATGTGTCAATGGCATGTGTGGAATGCCCTTGTGGTAGGTTGTAAGTTGAGTGTTAGTGGCAATGCCAGAGCTGCTAGTGACGTGTGTGGCATGTGCCAATGGTATGATCGGCCATTAGGGCCACGGCCTGGTAGGAAAAGCTACCAGCGATGCGTGTTGGCATGTGCCAATGGCATGTGTGGACAATTTGGGTCACGGCCTGGTAGGAAAACCTACCAGCGATGCGTGTTGGCATATGCCAATGGCATGATCGCAATTAGGACATGGCCTGGTAAGAAAAGCTACCCGCAAATGCGTGTTGGCATGTTCCAATGGCATGCGTAGCCAATTTGGGTCACTACTGCAGGAAAAGCTACCAATGATGCGTGTTGGCATGTGCCAATGGCATGCGTGGCCAATTTGGGTCACTACCAGAAAAGCTAACGAGCGTGTTGGCATGTGCCAATAGCATGCGTGGCTAATTCGGGTCACTACCGGGTAGAAAGCTTACCAGAGCGTGTTGGCATGTGCCAATGGCATACGTGGCCAATTTGGGTCACTACCGTTGGAAAAGCTACCAATGATGTGTGTTGGCATGTGCCAATGGCATGCGTGCCAATTTGGGTCACAAATGTAAGAAAAGCTACCGAATCAGGTGTTGGCATGTGCCAATGGCATGCACAATTTGGGTCACGGTGACCTGTAGAAAAAGCTACCAATGAGCATTTTGTCATGTGCCAATGGCATGCGTGGCAATTTGGGTCACTACCGGTAGGAAAGTTAACAATGAGCATGTTGGCATGTGCCAATGGCATGCGTGGCCAATTTGGGTCACGGCCTGGTAGGGAAAAGCTACCAAATGGCGTGTTGGCATGTGCCAATGGCATGCGTGGCCAATTTGGGTCACACCGGTAGGAAAAGCTACCCGGAGCGTGTTGGCATGTGACAATGGCATGCGTGGCTAATTTGGCCTAGTTTGCAAGCCTAGGCGGGCGCCATTTTGGCATGGCGTGGCTAGGGTCAAGGTGGGTGCTTGGCTTCACGTGGCGTGACCGGCGTAGCTAGGGCCAAGGAAGAGTGCGTTTGGCATGGCGCGGCTGAGCTCGGGCTTAGTGTGGCGGGTATGATTTGCCATTGGCACGGAGGGTACGGCTAGCATGGTTGGCATGCTTTGGCGCGTTTGGTGTGGCCGGCATGATTTGCCATTGGCACGAGAGGTGCGCTAAGCGCCATGGCACCGGTGTTTGGCTTGTCCCCGGTGTGACTAGCGTATCTAGAGCCAAGGAGCGAGTGCGTTTGGCATGGCGCGACTAGCTCGGGCTAAGTGTGGTCGGGCATGATTTGCCATTGGCATGTGGGTGCGGCTAGGGCCAAGGCAAGGGTGTTTGGCTTGCGTGGTGTGACTAGATAGCTAGGGCCAAGAAGAGTGCGTTGGCATGGCGCCTTTAGCTCGGGCTAAGTGTGGATGGTATGATTTGCCATTGGCAAGGAGGTGCGGCTAGCATGGTTGGCATGCTTTGAGCGCGTTTGGTGTGGTCGGCATGATTTGCCATTGCGCGCAGGGGGTGCGACTAGGGCCAAGGCAAGGGTGTTTGGCTGACGTGGTGGGACTAGCGAGCTTGGGCGAAGGCAGAGTGTGTTTGGCATGGCGCGGCTTAGCTTGGGCTAAGTGTGGTCGGGCATGATTTGTCATTATCACGGAGGTGCGACTAGCATGGTTGCCATGCTTTGGCGCGTTTGGTGTGTTGAGCATAGCTAGGGCCAAGGCGAGTGTGTTTGGCATGGCGCGGCTAGCTTGGGCTAATTGTGGCTGGCATGATTTGCCATTGGCACAGAGGTGCGACTAGAATGGTTGGCATGCTTTGGCGCGTTTGGTGTGTTTAGCATAGCTAGGGCCAAGGCAGAGTGCGTTTGGCATGGCGCGGCTAGCTTTGTCTAGGTGTGGCTGGCATGATTTTCCATTGGCACAGAGGGGAATTAGGGTTTTGTTCGTTGTAACCCTAATTTGAAAAAATACCCCCCTATTAATTACTGACTACATGCATTGAATGTTCTAATAAATGTGTTTCCGGTGACATTAGGTTATTCGTGGTTTTACGATTTTACCCTTTTGTTTATAAACCACCATCAACAGTAACATATATAAATAGGTAATTAATTAGGCCTTGTAGAATTTGTACATTGTGTAGAAAACGATTAAGAGATCGGTGAGAGATTTCTTGTATAGCTTTTAGGGCTAAAGCTAGGGTTTCGTTGTGATAACATATTGGTGAGGAACAAGAGACAAGGTTATCGTCTCGTGTAATTGTTACGGTGTAACCAAGGGTTTGCTGGGATTCACACGACGTTGTAATCGCTTTTTCTTCATAATGTATTTGAGTTGGTGCGGCTCAAAGTGGACGTAGACAATATATACAAGTTGTATGTATTGGTCGAACCACTATAAATCTTGTGTCTTGTGAGTTGATTTATCTTTCTCGTATTTTCATAGTTGCTTGTGCTTGGTTTACTTATTATCCATCGTAATATCTCAAGATCCGTTATTACGCGGTTGTCAGTGATTCCCTAAGAAAATCCTGACAATGCCTAGCTAGCTAACAGGTTTCCACGAGCGGCGCCGCCCCATCACAGTTGAACTAGTTGATAATAATTTGTGCATAATTAA